>JAMAKW010000018.1:152257-249214 GCA_023628315.1 Neopestalotiopsis sp. M2102B | reverse complement strand
TTTGTATATTTTTATAATTTTACATACCACTCTCACCCCACCCCCCCCCCCCCCCCCCCCCCCCCCTTTTTTTTTTTTGCCCAATCATATTTAGGTTATTTCTTTCTTTCCAATTATTTCCTGCATTTCTCGCTTTCTTCTTTTTGTCTTCTTTTTTGGTCCATCCATATGAACCTGTCGTCAAGGAAACAGTAAGGCTTTAGAGTTCTTGTGTATCGCTGTACAGGCAATCAGACTGCGCGAATAATATTTCAATAATTTGGAAGAGAGAGTCAAGTGTTGATCGACCTTGTGTTTATACTTCAAAGAACGATGGAGAGCGGCGTTGGCGAAACATGGGCACCCAGTCTAGCACAAGATTATAGCGACATCATCAATGTTCCGCAGGCGGCAAATAAGGTAACCGAGTCCATCCAGTCACAGTATTCATTGGTTTGAAGCAGACGCTGGCCGATGCTAGTCACCCAACATCAAAGATACCGAGGAACGACCCATGATAACATCCTCTGTAACGGATTGGAGATTGGCTACAACGGGTATAGCTAGCGATGAAATGAAAGACGATTAAAGCCAACAAGTTCTACGAGTATCTTCTTGGCGGACCAGAATAATATCTAAGAGTATTTCATGTAATATGATAAGAGACTCGCGCATCGTATGGTCAGAAATGCTGGTCGCAGATTAGAACCACTCAAGATAAGTTTGTATTATTAAATTGATTGGAGGAGGGTATAGATCAATATATAACACACAAGTATAACTCCAGCATGATTATAATCCAACTCAAATGACAGGACATGGCGTTAGTTCGGTATTATATACCATAATCCGCTGTACGCTGCTGACTGTGCAGAACTCTCTAGGTCACGACGCTTGTGAACTTGTGACAAGTTCATTGCATACATCTCTACGCTGCTGGTCCAGAAAGTGATCTCACACAAGTTCTGCCTCTTCTGTGTCTGAGTTCAGACCGAACGAGGTTACCAATGCAGGAACGTCGAGCCCGCGACCCTCAAGCGAAGGCCAGCGGCGATATTGGCGGCCTTGTTTAGGAGCGTGAGCATGTATATTATCGACTCGTGCTCGCTGAACGATAGACTTGGCGCAACGATGTAGAAGATCGTGCTAAATTCTTTAGGATGAGTAACACCTCGCTTGGCACGTCTATTTTGCAACAGCAATCGACGCTTTATATCATGTCTTTGAGACGTTACTCTTGCCTAAAGATTCTTGATAGATTGAAACAGCAGGGCTGAAAGCCACTTCTGGTCCGGAGGAACCCGACGTGGTTGTGGACGACGGCGTGGCAGAAGCAGCCGGCGAAGGACTATCAGCAGGAATAGGCTGGCCAGCCATGTCTAACATTTGCCCGATGACGGCATTGTCCGACGGCATCGTCCTCTTGTCTTCGAGCGTCATGTCGAGGAGCAAGGGCGGGCCCATGGCCTCCCACTCCCCGCTTTCCACGGTCATTTCTTGGCCAAAATTGTTGATCAACCTCAAGTCATGGACCCGCGGATCTCGGGTGGGAAACGAATAGAGGTCGCGATCGGGTGCTGACCAGGTGTCGTTTTCCAGAATCGCCTTGGCAATTTCCACTCTGCCTGTCAAATTCGCTACCTTGAGCGGCACCCGCAGGAGAGGTTCCCATGCTTCTCCAACCTCTTCGCATATTTCTCTGATCTGCCTGTCTCCAATATTCTTCATCCACCAGGGTCCCAGATTCTGCTTGGTGAAGGCGCAATAGTGGGCAATGATAATTAAAGCACGCGGTCGGTGTTGTTGTGCCAAGGGAATAAATGTCCTGGGCACAAATGAGAAGAAGGTGATGACTCTCAGGTCCATGATCGGGCTGAAGCCAGTCTCGAGCTCTTGATAGAGCGATCCAAGATAGCGTAATACCTCGTAGTAAATTTGCTTGTGTTCATAGTCGTCGTCTCCCGGCTGAATGGCGTCAACCATGTAGAGAAGATTGTTGGGTATCCATCGCTGAGACTTGTTGAGGTTTATGGGCGGTCGGAAGAACAAGGCAGCCAGGCCTGATTCGGCAATCGTCGAGGGTGAAATGAGGTCGACAATGAGTCCAATGCCTCTCCATACAACCAGCCAGTCTATGATGTAGAGCGGTTTTGTTTCCGGCTCGCGGAACATTTCACTGGCCAGCGCACAAATGAGTAGTGAGCCAGCGAGCAAGGCAGGATAGTCCTGGGGTCTTGCCCTCTCGATGGATTGACGATAACCTTCAAAGGCCCTCGCTCGATATTTCGCTGCCTTTTCCGGAGGCACCGGCTGCTGCAACGTCTTGAAGTGAAGTGCAGAGAGACCCATGAGAGTTTGCATGAGAAAGGGCGACTCGAATGCCAGCTGTGGAATGACGATTCTGAGTACTGTATCAGTGGCACCCTGGCGGGCACCCTCAATGTTGAAAGATTGACATGTCTCGGTCGTGTAAAACCAGAGCATCTTCATATCGACAGTGTCCGAGGCTACGGCGGGAATGAACATGGGCTCATTCACCATGATGAGGGGGCTACTGCTATTTCTGGTCACCTGCTGAGGACTATGCTCTCTAGATGATCTCGAGGACACAGAGGCAGAGTGCGATTTGCCCGATCGAACCAGCGCCGTTGAGGAGAAGGAGGACGACGACGCCGGGGTGGGATAGACACATGTCTCTTTGCGGAGAGTGCAAGAACGACAACGCGGCCGCCCTTCATCGCACTTGACCTTTCGCTGTTTGCATTGTTTGCAGCCGGCTCTCGACTTCTTGTGTGGGCGTTTACTGTGATATGGGCGATGTATGTCCTCAGTCGAGAGGTGAGCGGCAGGTGACGGGTCTCCGGCTCCGGGGGACGGGTTATTGAGACCGAAGTCGAAGTCGACATTGCCGAAGTCCGAAGCATTGTTGAGGTCCAGCTCAATGTCAAAGTCGAAGTCCGAAGCCACGGCATCATTCAAGTTTGCCTCCATGATGGTAGTTTTCTATCAAATAACCTCCCAAAGATGAGTTGGGATGACTCAGCTCTTTGGTCTTCTCGGACTCGGACTCGGTTCTGCAGACATCAAAAAAAGATGGGGGCACAGCGAGTGTATACGCCCAAGCCAAGAGGTACAAAAGTTCGTAAGAGGATGCAAAGGATTCCACTTGAGTGGTCGATTTCCTCTTAGAGAAGGGCAACTTGGTCAATGAGTGAATCCGACAAGACTATCAATATGACAATTTCGTTGTTTACTTTTGGGAGTAGGCGTTTATTTTTTGTTGAGTCCACGTTGAAGTACTCGGAATGACAAGTCCAGTCCCTGTGTATCTACGTCAAGACTCGAGCGAATTAAGGAATGGAAGGAATAGAAACCAGCTGGTCTCGGACTGGTTGCCGCCAAACGCGGCGCAGCCCCAAGGCAGCTGTTTTTCTAATTCTAGTGTGTCCATAGGTAAGCATGTACGCTGGGACGGACGAACATGTGCTACACTTTAGCCCGATTGGCCCGACCCACGTAGGACCTTCCGACATGATTCGACGCCCTACGACTCTTCCTATGCAGTTTCGCTAGAGACTTCCGCTTCTTTGTCCATCTGCAGCAGTCTGTTCATTCACTCAGCTTTACGGCACAGTAACTTTCGAACGCTTTATGCATATATCAACCTCTTCGTGCTCTTCGAGAGTTTGCTATACAGGTTGCTGGACCTCATCCAACCTTATGCAGAGCCCTCACTAAGCAGGGCTCATGCGTGAAGGAACACATGCATAATAGCTATCAAATCCTACAATGGTACAGCTTAGATAACGAGAGAGTCCGACGTAACCAATTATATTCTGTAGCATGTCTGCCAGTTTACAGGCATTACGCAACCCATCACTCCAGATCAATAAACTTCATAGGTTCTCTCAAGGTAGCGAGTTCTATCAGTGCATTAGACGCAGAGACGCCCTGGTAGCGCCATTCCTTCGGGCCCGGGGGTCACCCCAGGACACGCCCCACCCTCTCGCCTAATTGGGGTGTTAAGCTTAGGTGCTCAGCGTGTCTGTCCAGGAACCAGACACGCTTTCTGTAAAGTACGTACTGCTTGTATGTAATGGCACAACACCAAAAAAAAAGTAGAGCTCACATGCTTGAACTTTGAACCACATCAGTGACTGGCTAATTGCCAACAGCCATGCGATATACGATCAACGAGTCCTGACATTGCGGCTATTATCCAGGTCCTGACGGATCTGACCTCGAAAGACAGCAATGGGCTCGCTATTCCAGCTCCCGGAAGAGCTCATTGCAACACTCTTCACCACATTTCCAAGCCGCGAGCCCCAGATCCGGTCCTTGGCCACCCTCGTCTATCCTCAAGCAGCACCATGTCGCAACCTGATTATACATGGCACCGAAGCCACGGGCAAGAGCACCATCACGTCTTCTCTTTTGAGCGTCCTCAGCGAGGACGACAAGACAGGTCTCGACTATGCCATTGTCAGGTCTCCCGAGTGCGTGACCACCCGGCATCTCTTTGAGCGGACTACCGACGCCGTCGCCGATGCGCTGAAATGGCAAGCTCCCGTGGGGCGGTGTGAGACGCTCGCCGCGCTGACGGTAGAGCTGAGCAAGATGTTGAAGTACGTCGAGAGAGGCAAGGCATGGCGGTTTGTGCTGGTCTTTGATGCCATTGACCGCCAGAGGGAAGCGCCGCCAACGCTGCTACCCGCACTGGCGAGGTTATCAGAAATTGTACGGCTGGTATAACCCAATCTCTTGTTAATTGGCTTGTATACTGATCCTGTCCTTGCTTAGATTCCCAACTTGACCACAATCTTCATACTCACGGCACCACTGCCATCTATTCTCCGTACCCCCGCGACGCCGCATCTGCATTTCCCACCTTACACAAAGCCGCAATACGCCGCGATCCTGTTAACATCGCCGCCGCCACCCTTGCCAAATACTACACAGCAAGAGACGACGGATCTTTATACCAAGTTCGTGGCGGCTGTTCACGACTCGCTCACACGCGCTGCTTCGCGAACTTTGCCCTCCCTAAAACAAGCCACTGCCACGCTGTGGCCTCGATTTACTGCGCCGGTCGCCGCTGGAACACACAAGGCCAAGGAGTTTAGCAAACTGCTCATCCTCGCCCGAGTATGGTTACAAGATGAGTCTGTATTAGCACCCGGCATCGTCTCGTCGACCATGCGGCCGGTGGTGGCTGTCTCGAACTCTGCCACGCCAAGCGGCACGCCTCAGAAACCCGCCAGCACGACCGCAAGCCCGACAAAGGCCGCTTCTGGGTCCAATACCAAGACGGGGACAAGCACCACGGATCTGGCCGTCTTGCTGCCGCGGACGGCGCGACTGCTGCTCGTGGCGGCCTACCTGGCCTCGCACAACGCACCTCGCCACGACCAGACGCTCTTCAGCACGTGGCACCACGGCCGGCGCAAGCGGGGCGGCGGCCACGTCAAGAGCAGCGGCCACCGGTCCAAGCACCGCAAGATTGCGCGCAAGCTGCTCGGCCCGGGCGTCTTTGTGCTGGAGCGCATGGTGGCTATATATGTGGCCCTACGGCGCGAGCAATTGGGTGATGGTGGTGGCGGCAAGGGAGGAGGCAATGCCCTGGGCGTCGATGCCGATGTGGGCATGGCTCTGGCTACGCTGGCCAGCTTCCGCCTGCTCGTTCGCGTCGGCGCCGGGGCCGGCGCTGGTGATATGGACCGTGGTGGCCGGTGGAGATGTGGTGTCGGCTGGGAGGTGGTCAGAGGCGTGGGACGTAGCTTGGGGCTCGAGGTTGAGGAGTGGCTGATTGAGTAATGACCAGACGAAGCAGAAAGCCACGCAGTTGCGACTCATTCCAGATTTCCGCTCAAGCGCTGAGGAGGAGCAGCCATAATGAGATACCCCCTGTGTATAAACCTGCAATTGGCAGTGAAGATTGCTCGGATACGCATATGACAAACTCTACATATATTATAGCATAGCGAATTTCTACTGCAATAAGAATCAACTATATGGGCTGCAGGGTGCATTTCGCAGGCATGATATTCTGGCGTAAACATAATTTGATTTAGTCATACTTTTCTGAAGATGTTGTAACCTATAGGCGGCGTTGCTATCCCCATTTGAGTTCGTCCCATGCTCCTTTTCTATCCCTGTTCTAATCCGTGCCCTTCCACGGCGAGCATCTCATGTTGCCACCAAAAGAAGTAAAAGTCTATACACCGGCTGAAATTGAAACCGCTCACAGCATCACCAAGTATTGTGCCATGGAGCATGGCCACGCCCATGCCCTAGCAATTAGGCAGATTCGAGCGCAAGAATGATCGCTGACCGTGACGGGATGTAGATATGTGTCCAGTTCTGGCGTCCGTTCCATTCCATTGGCGTCGTAAAGAATCGAGTGTTCTCATCGATGCGACCATGACCACCATATTCCTTACTGTCCGAGTTGAGCACGACCTTGTATGTACCCGGCTGGTCGACCCCAATTCTGTAGTCCGTGAAGGAGTTGCTTGGGTGGAAGTTGAAGATGAACACCACGCCGGCCCTTTCAAAGACGACAACCTTGTCGTTCTCATTCTTGAGGCTAATGTATGCCTGGGGAGCATGTAGCCAGCCGTATTTGTCCTCGGTCAGGTTCATGTCACGATCGAAGCTGTTGAGGTCCTTGTATCGAAGCAAGCTATCCTCGGTCAGATTGAGCTGCCTTCGAGCATACCAAAAGCTGTTATTGTTTCCCTCTCTGGGGAAATCCAGCCACTCGGGATGTCCAAACTCGTTGCCCTCAAAGTTGAGGTAGCCTTCACCACCCAGACCGTGGGTCAAAAGTCTGATCATCTTGTGCAACGACATGCCGCGGTCGATGACCGGGGTCAAGGGTGAGAGAGTCGACATGTTGGTGTACATCTCGGCATCGCAAAGATGCATCATCAACGTCTTGTCGCCGACAAGAGCCTGGTCATGTGACTCTGCATATGCAATGGTCTTCTCGCCGTGCCGGCGGTTCGTAAGAGTCCAGCAAATGTTGGCCACATCCCATTCCTCATCCTGCTTCTCCTTCAGAATCTTGATCCACATGTCGGGTACAGCCATGGCAAGGCGGTAATCAAATCCAACACCACCGAGAGACAGAGGCAAGCATAATGCAGGCATTCCAGAAACGTCCTCAGCAACGGTGATTGTTTCAGGATACAGGTCATGAAGCATCTCGTTGGCAATCATGAGGTAGACCACTGCCTCTTCATCGACTCCGGCCCCAAAGTATTCGTGGTAGCCACCAGAGAAACCCCTGCGTCGTGTAAGTATTAATCAAATAGGATGGAGAAGCCACGGGTCACTTACGTTCCAATACCATGGTGGGTGTAAAGCATACTGGTGACACCATCAAATCGGAAGCCGTCGAAGTTGTACTCGTCCATCCAGAACCGCAAGTTACTCAACAAGAACCTCAAAACCTCGTGGTGACCGTAGTTGAACAGCCTACTGTCCCAAAGCTCATGTCGACCTTTGGCACCTTCATGGAAGTAAAGGTGATCTGTGCCATCAAACTCATTCAGACCGTCGAGTACGTTCTTTGAGGCATGGCTGTGTACTACATCGAGTAATACAACCAGGCCAAGACTGTGGGCCGTATCGATGAGCTCTTTGAGATCCTCGGGGGTTCCATATCTGCTACTCGCAGCGAAAAAGTTGTTGACTTGGTAGCCAAAGCTGGCATAATACGCATGCTCCATGACAGCCATCAGTTGAATGACGTTATATCCCAGGTTCTTGATTCTGGGCAGCATGCTGGCCGTGAACTCCTTGTATGTGGTAACCCGCGTCTCGGGTGAAGAAATGCCAACATGTGCTTCGTAGATTCTGGCGCTGAGAGGCTTCTTCGGTCGAGCATGCTTGAAAGTATACTTCTCGGCAGCTGGCGGGTTCCAGAATCGAGCGTCGTATGCCGGAGAGACAGACAGGTCCTGGGTAACGTACTTGATCCACGCAGGAAGTCGATCGATATGCTCACCGTTCGGCTTGTTCATAGAAATCTGCCATGCTGTTAGTTGCCTGTCATCCAGTATGTGGCGTTGAACATATAACCTACCTTGAGCTTCGAGTTGTGTGGAATAGCTGCCTCTCCGTTGACTGCTGGGAGCACAATCTCCCAAACACCAAAGTCATCCCGCTTCATGGGATGGGATCCTCTGTTCCAACCATCTTCCCGTTGTTAGCTGGGACGGCGACTTGCGATAGCCGGCAAAGATTCGACTTACTGAAGTCTCCGATCAGGTAGGCCTCGGTGGCTCCTGGGGCCCATTCTCGATAGGTTATCTCATTGTCTTTGCCGACAATAAATCCGAATTTCTCGGTGCCCTTTGCGCAACAATTCAAGTTAGCGGGGACAGTCTCCTCCGTATTTCCAGGGCAAGGCGTACTTGGGAGAACTTCTCAACGCCACCTTCTGTTTCGTTGATTGTCTTGATCCAGTCCTGGGCTTTCGCATATCGTCGCTTCAGAGTGTCCTGGAATGGCGCCAGCCAGGGATCAAGCTGGACGACACCTGGAGGGGAAAGTTAGTACGAAGGGTCAAGTTCCTGGGGACGCGAGTCATTCGTACCAGTGCCGTCTTTAGGAACCTCGAGTGGTGCACCAGTCGACGCATTCGGGTCCAGAGAGTTTGCTGAAGCTTCTACCAACGGAGCTGCCATATCTGCTGGATATTGAATATGTGTTTTGAGAGAAAATTGAGTGAGAAAGGAGCTCAACTCTGGCACTGATCGAGATGATTGAGCTTTCCACTAGGTAGTCCACAAAGTAGCTAGCGACCTTGGAAAGCTATGGGCCAGAACCAGGGTCAAACGATACCACTTGCAGCGAGGGGCACGTCTAAATACAGTTTTGACAGAGCTGTGAGACACAATTATATATTTGTGTTATTGTTGCATCCAGGTTTTTCGTATGTGTTGTACTTCAAATTTAATCCCTCCACTCCAACATGAATCGAATTTTCACGCAGGCCGAAATTCTCAACGAGTACAGCAGAAGGCAGAGGGGTTAAAAGTGCTAGCTTTATGACGTCGAGGGGCAATCGACAGCGACGAAATTCAACGAAAATTATCCCTGCAGCTGCAGTATCTTCTACAGTACACCAGACGCCCAACCAGCCAGCTTCAGCAGACCCCTGGTTGGCGGCCAAGACAACAGTGAGGAGATTATCTGCTCGCCGCTAATAAGGCCATACGCCAGTGATCAGTTGCCACCTATCGCCAGTGCTCCATATCGTCGCAGCGAGAATAGCAGCATCTGTCACCATTGGCTCTAATCTGGGGTTTGGGTAAGTACGAATATGGGTCTGGGGCAGGGGCTGGGGGAAGGCGAGAGAGGTGGGTTGCAATGTGTGCTGTCGTGCAAACCCAGAAGGGATGAGCGAGCTCCAACGAAGCGCGGATCAGATATTTTCAATGTGCATGAATAATACCTCTTACTGGCCGACACTGCAAATCACCATGGGATTGTTCAATAAAGTTCGTGAAACCCACGAGAGCTTGAGCACTGATCAATCAAATTGCCATTGGAATCGGTTCCGGATTAGTGGCGGCTCTTAGCGGCTCATCCCACCAAACTTCCCCGCTACAATGGTGCACCCCGCAGAGTCTAGACAGTAGACAGCTGGGAGCTTCAACGAATAATCAGTGAACCGCCCCATTCTATGGATATGACGGTACCTAAACAGGCATGAACGAAACACCAAGGCGCAGGGAGCAATTAATACTCGCTACGCATGTTGATTACTTCGTCAACGACATTCTTATGCTTCCCAAAATTCATTGTATTTTATGATTATAACTTCAATTGACCTCAGCTGACTGTTTGCCTAAATTTGTCTGTTTCAACGAGGAAGGTACTGATATACGTACATTTCTACCCCGCTTCCGGCGCAAAACGGCTTAAGAGCGCAATGCGCAGAGTAATGATCAGCTGACGCACCGCTCTCGTAACTGCGATCAACGCTCCGATCGGAGCAACTGCTCGTCCTTTTCCACCTCCATACCTGTAAACACCAACTTGTGCTTCATTTGCATCCCTTGCCTCTTGGCAACATTTCATTGAATGTGATTTTGTCTTTTTTCTTCTGCAGTGACTTTCATCTTTGCACTGCGAAACCCCATCACATCGCACGCGAATGCGCCTTTGGTAGCTGCTCCCTTCGATAGCCGCCCGTAGGAAGGGCCTCAGGGTCCTGGGAATCTCGGACGGTCAACCACCATGTTGTCCATAATAAAGCGAGTACGGGCGGCTCCTATAGCTATGCCTATGTCGAGTCTACGTTATCGAGCATTCACGACGTCACTGCCTCTACGAACAGCACCCCGCCGAACTCGAGACCTGTCATCCAGCTTCTCCAACACATACGATCCGGACGAGGAGGGCAGAGGGCCCATGTTTAATAAGAATACATTTGGCGTGCCAAAGTTTTATCCGAGAGACTTGAAGAAGCGGGTAGATGAGTACGTCGTCGGACAAGATCGTGCCAAGAAGACTATATCCTCTGTTATCTTCAACCATTATCAAAATATTAGACGAAGACACCATCAGGAAGAGCAGGAGCGCAAGCGTGAGGAGAAGCTGCTCCGACGTCATGAGGCAAGAGACAGACTTGCACGCGAGAGGGAAGGCGTGCATCCTGTCGAAGGTGCGCCATACTATCATCCGGTCCGCCGGAGCTATGCTGCTGACGATGTCTTTGAAGACGAATTCCCCGGCCATAACGAATCGGTTAATGATCGCGCGCACAAGGTTTGGCAGCACCGAGAGGAGGAAGATGATTTCTATATTCCGGAAGATCCGAGCAGACCGCCTCCGGTCAAGATAGACAAGAGCAATCTGCTCTTGCTGGGCCCGACAGGCGTTGGAAAGACATTCATCGTGGAGTGAGTACTAGACGCACAGTTTTCCAAATGTACCACTGACCGGCCACCTCTACAGAACTCTCAGCAAGAAGATCAGCGCCCCACTGACCATATGCGATTGTAATTCCTTCACACAAGCAGGCTATATAGGCCAAGACGTCGAGACCTGCATCGAACGACTACTGATCGAGGCGAACTACGATATCAAGGCTTGCGAGCATGGCATAGTGATACTCGACGAGTTTGACAAGATCGCTAGACGGGAGACTATGAATGGGCGGGACGTGGGCGGCGAGGGTGTCCAACAAGCGCTGTTGAAACTGGTAGAAGGATCTAAAGTCACTGTTAACGTCAAAGACAACCGATCCTCGTCTTCCCGCTCTGCAAGTCCCATCACGACAAACTATAGCGGACCTGGGTCTACCTCTTCGAGCTCCGGTCCCCAGGCCCAACCCCCGCAATCTGGCAAGGTTGATCAGTACACAATCGACACTTCGAACATTCTTTTTGTGTTCTGTGGTGCTTTCGTCGGGTTGGATAAGCAGATCCTGAATCGAGTCTCGAAATCGTCCATGGGTTTCGGCTCTGAGCTGCGTAGCCGAGCAGACGATTCTAAAGGCCGCGCCAACCTGCCCTTGGATCTTTTCAAACACCTTCCTCATCGACCGATGAATGAGGAGGACACATCAACCCTGACACCCTTGGATCTGACGATCCCAGAAGACCTGCAAGGCTTTGGGTTTATACCTGAGCTGATTGGACGCATTCACAACATCGTGGCTCTATCTCCGCTCTCCCAAGATGACCTCTTCCGAATTCTGACCGAGCCGAGAAACAGCCTCCTTTCTCAATATACTGCTCTTTTTGAGACATATCCATCAACTTTGGCATTTACCCAAAAAGCACTGCGCGCAGTAGCTGAGCGTGCCGAGAAATCGAAAACAGGGGCCCGTGGCCTGAAGATGGAAATGGAGCGCGTACTGGCTGAAGCCATGTTCGATGCCCCCGTACCGTACGTACTAGTGACGGAAGCTGCGGTCAGAGGCACAGATAAGCCCTGTTACTGGGGAAAAGACGGCAGGTATGAGATGGAGAGGCGGATCAAGGATGAAGATGGAACACTGCCGCCGGGTGGTGGTTCTGGCCACGGTGCCCGTGAGGTTGTGTCGGGCACAACCTTTGAGCAATATAGGCAGGCCGGAGAGAGTGGCGCATAGTGATCGTGGCCCTTGAGGAAAGCATCTGCAGACAAGCTGTAGTTGGCCGTCTGTCTGGAGTTTATGGTGGTTTTCTGCGACATTTGGCGGTTTACTTCAGCAGGATTTCTGGTGTTTGAGTGCTTTGCTTCTTTGCGTCTGCATGGCATAGCATTGATTCCGAGAGCGGCATACTCATACGCCACTTGAGTCCTGGTTGATCTAGGATGTCTTTGTATATAGGATAAGTGCGTTGGTATAAACAGCCCTTTCGAGTATAATTGTTCAAGTTTCTGTAATGTCAGTGCATAGCCTCAATGCCTGGGCCCTTGCCCGTCTTCCTGAAGTTCGACATGTCAGTTGATCCGCGGAACGTCGAAATAATACAGCTGTGATCAAGCAAAAACAGCATCCAGATGGAGCCTCTCTCTGAACGATATGCAACTTTCCATTTATACATATGTACAATTGGCCACCTACATCCCCTTCTGCGACTTTCCGCTCCCGCCCCGTCAACGCGTCCGCTTCTCTCGCTAGGAAAGATACACTGTCTTGGTCTCTTCTGTCTTGTTCTCGAGATAGAACAGCCAATCCAAAGCACCATCTAGTGATTGATGTATTTTTTATTGCTTCTTTTTTTGTGTGGGATCTCTCCCTCTTCTCGAATTCGGTAAGATGTCTCTTTTTTTGTACACTGGACCGGGTTTTTTGTCGTCGCTTTGCCCTCTCTCTCCTGGTAGCCGTCCTTGCCTAATGCTTTCTCTCTCGAGCTTGACCTGTTCTTTCTAATGACAAAGGGAAAACTTGTAAATTTGGGTACTAATTTTGGCATTTTTCGAAAATCTTCATCTCGATCGACGGGTTATCATTAGTAGAGTAGTAGCTGTCGATGATGCAGCAGCGGCCATAGCATGCTTAGTGCTTGGGCGGCGACTGGACCATACCCTTGCCCGAGTAGCCGGGCGAAGAGATACCAGTGAGGGGATCTGCGCGTTGAGCCTAGAGAGAAGCTCGTTAGCATGAAGAGTACGACAAGCGATCTGTGTGCCGTCTTGATAATGATAATAACGCACCTTGACGAACTCGTTCGAGGCCTCCTGGTACTCCTTGGTCATGGTGGAAGGAGGGGGCTTGGCGAACATGCGCATGGTAGCGAAGAGACCCAGAGAGACACCGAGACCAATGGCGACGTAGAGAGCGACCTTGCGGCCCTCATCGGCGGGAGCCTGAGCACGGGGACCGTGGGGACCGAAAGCAATCCAGTATGCTATTGAGAGAGAAAAGTGTCATGTCAGTAATGCATCTCTTTGAATGTTGTCTTGAAGTGACGTATTTTTCCCTTGGTGCAAAAAGGCCCGTCCGAGGCATATTCCGAAAGCGCGACCCCACGAGCTCCATTCGTCCGGTTTGAGGCCGATGCAAGCTCAAGGACCTCTTCCAAAATGCTTCCAAAGCCATCGCGGGCTGTCTGGATGCCTCGTCCGTCCCAATTGATGTCAGGAAAAAAGTTTCTCACGTACCGGCCTTCTTCTCCTGAACGGTAAGCTCGGCCCAGTTCTCCTTCATGCGATCCCTCAGAGCCATCCAGAGCTCGGCCTGCTCGGTGCTGGGCAGGTCCTCCCATCTCTTCTCAATGTTGGCCAGGGTGGGCTTGGAGATGGCGTGTGTCGAGGCGGCGGCCCTCTGGACCATGGCGAGGCGTGCCGAGGGAGCGGCAGCCCGGGTGGCGCGCAGCAGCGAAGTTCGCATCATGATGGGCGGTTGTGTCTAAAATATCGAAGTCGTCGAGAAAGGAGAAAAAAAGAAAGGGAGTGGAGATTGCCCAATTGGTTAGGGATAACGGTCGCAGGCCGGGTGGTGGTGAACGGGCGACGTTTTGGAGTGGATGGAGTGCGTCGTTGTTGTCGTGGAGGAAAACGGGTGGTGCGATGGCTGGCGTACGAATTGAGGTCGGGATCTGGAATTGCGTTTTTTTGGTTCGATGTGTCAGGCCACTCGGGCCATACATTACCTATTGCTGAGGTCCTAATGGATTAGCAGCTCCAGTTGTGACCCACATTTGCTGCCTCAGGCTGTCAAAATTCAATCCCGGGTGTGCTTGGGTGTGCTTGGGCGAGCTTGGGTGTGCTGGAGCTCGGGTAAGTTGAACGGACTGGGCACGCTGCAGGTATGCTTGTTGGAGAGCTAAAGCCAAACAGACGAGAGCTAAAGCCAAACAGACGAGAGCTTACTGCTTCCGTCCATTCCCAGCACATCAATTGGAGTATCTAATGCAACTAGGTACCTGCCTTAGGTATGTAGCGGTTTGGTACCTACATTATTCCATCGTCCGACTCAGGTTCAGCTATCGTTTCGGGACTTCCGGTATTGGGCAGATTCTATCAGCAACACGAAGATGAAAGCTTGCACCGTGTGTCAAGGCAGGCTTCTTGGATTCCGGCTTATAGAGTTCTTATCTCATCAGTCTTTAGCCATGCCAAGACAACTTCAACGATTGAATACCAGCACTTGCACCACTCAGAGCTGCGTACAGATCATCCTCGTCCACCATGAAGGATTCGTTCATATTGCACGAGACTTCGTGCATGATGGTGGCACTCTTTTTGGTCTGTTTCCCTGTTAATCGCCTTTTCAATGTTTCAAATTGTCCTGTACTTGAAATTGACTGCTTGGTCAACAACATTAAAGTGCTCCTCATGTAATCGATGATCATTTCTGCAGATATAAATGCTCTTACGCTTCAGATGATCACCACGATTGCATTGGTATTTGCGTAAACTAAATAAACATGAAATAGAATGTAATTTATTCAAATTGCCAGATGCTATCAAAAGAAGCAAGTACAGTTTCCCGTTGCAGTCTGGTTGGCGGTCGGTATAGTGATTAGCATGTCACGTGATTGCGTGCCAATCTATCTATTCTCGATTGAAGACGCGTCGACACGACTCGAACCGCGAAAATATTACAGTCGGAATCAGATGAACATGATGAGGCGCTCTTCAAGGCTTGCTATCGAGTCAATTGGCTGCCCAGTCAAAAGTGGTGCTTCGCCAGCCAGTCAACCAAAGGCACACGCAAAAAGGGCGGTCAACACGTCCAACACAAAGAGAACTTCTAGCGACTCGGACGCGTATGAGAGCAGCGCAAGTGAGCACGATGAGGCCGAGCGTGCCAACAAGAGGCGTAAGACCACAACACGTCCAGTGGCCTCGAAAAGAAGTATTGGACAATCAGTAGGCGCGCAACGGCTCTTGAGCGTCGATGGGGCGCCATCCGTACCCATTGAGCCCTGCGCCCTTCCCCAGCGTCGGCATACTCTGTCCTACCACCGACCACTCCTGTTGGACCGACGAGAGGGCCGCGACGCGCTCTTGAAATGGTTCGACGGCACCGCGGCGACACGCGGCATGCCGTGGCGGAAACCGTGGATCGATCCGGCCTCGGTGTCTGACCCAGCGACACTGCGCGAGCAACTAGAGCGGCGCGCTTACCAAGTCTGGATCTCGGAGATCATGCTCCAGCAGACCCGGGTCGCGGTCGTCATTGATTACTGGAACCGTTGGATGGAAAAGTGGCCGACCATTCAAGATCTGGCGGCCGCGAGCCCCGATGACGTCCTCGCCATGTGGAGGGGTCTTGGATACTATAGCCGCGCCACTCGTATACACGAGGCTGCAAAGCTTGTCTGTAGCGACCCGGTCATGAAGGGCTTGCTCCCCAGTGACGTGGTCGAGCTGGAGAAGAAGGTGCCGGGTGTGGGCCGATACACGGCTGGAGCGATCACGGCCATTGTCTTTGGCGAGGCGAGTCCCATGGTGGACGGTAACGTGCTCCGAGTGCTCAGCCGACAAATGGGCGTACTGGGAGATGTTAAGACCGAGAAGGGAACAATCGACTTGTTGTGGAGCAGCGCCGATGCTCTCGTCAAGACTGTCGCCAACGATGCCGAAGTCGACGAGGAACCAGATGGACCAAGAGACCGACCACGGACAAGCGACCGGCCAGGGCGTTGGGGTCAGGCTCTCATGGAACTCGGGAGTACAACTTGCACACCAAAGCCGAATTGTGCAGCTTGTCCAATAACGGCGTCATGTCGTGCATATGGAGAAGGTCTGCAGTCTGTGATCAAGAAGGAGCGAAAGATTTCAGCTGTTCTTCCTGACATCGAAGACGAGTGTACATATTGCAAACCCTTTGAAGAGTACGCGGACACGGATGAAGACGAGACCACGACCAAGGTCACCAAAAAGCCCAAAGCAGGGACGAATAGCAAAGATGGAAAGAAGCAATCGTCTCTATCGTCATTCTTCACGTCGCAGAATGGCTCCAGCAAGACGAAATCAAAGGTTGCTACTGCGCCTTCGACCGAGCCCGACGCGGCCATGCTGGAGAAAATCAGCAACCACGCGCGCAAGTTCCCCGTCAAGACGATCAAGAAGGCTGTCCGCGAGGAAGAAACTCTAGTATGCGCAATCCGGCGCAAGAGTGACGGGCAATACCTCATTCAGAAACGGCCCGAGAAGGGACTCCTGGCCGGCTTATGGGAGTTTCCGTCTCACTTGCTGGCCGAGGCAAAGGAGACCACGACGAAAAGCAGGAAAGAGACAGCAACCAACTTTGTGCACGAGCTGTTGGGCGACAAGGTCGAAAAGGGCCTCAAGCATGTCGGCGACCTTGGCAGCATACCGTGGCTCTTCTCGCATATCAAACTAACCATGCATGTTCATTTGTTTGAGCTATCGGATGCAAAGTCATTGGCTCCCAAGATTGGTGAGAGATCTCGGTGGAGCGATGATGTGGAATCCGAGTCCATGGGTACAGGGATGAGGAAATGCTGGACAATGATTCAGGATAACGATGTATGATCTAATTCTATTCTACATGAAGTATTTGAGCAACGCTTGGACCGCGTTCATCCATAGCAAGCGACGATGATAACATAGAAGACATTATAATGCAATCACGTACCATCCTATATTATCCGTACATGCTATACATTGGTCGCTACTGACCATTATTGTTATTGTTACTCGAAGGGATCCTTCATGATTTCGAAATGCTCTCGCTCTTTCGCAAGTGCATCTTGGCCTCGAGCATAACCATTGGCACTGAGGTATTTTCCATCTCTGAAGCCTGTGAGTGCAATCCATGCTCTGGTGTACATGCTTTATAACAGCAGCGGGCCGCTCTATCCAGTAGAACAGACACTCGGGCAGACAGACTCTTGTGAGGTGTCAGGACTCCGTGGCAAGAAGCGCGCCATCAACGTGATGAAACAAGCAACATTGCTCGTCAGGACAGTGTCCCCTTTGACTGACGCCGTTCATATATTGGCACCTCCCCGTCACGACTTAGGCATTGGTGTCTGGGATTGAGATGGGTTTGCGCTGGCAATAGTAGGATTTTGGGTGTTGCCTTTGTCAATAGCTTGCCTAGCAGATTTCTGTTAGTATTGTGCACTCAGATCGATAGACGGAACATTAAGTATGCTTACTGGTCTCTTCTCCTGGCCTCCTCCTCCAGCGCAGGCTTGAATATGTACTGAGCGTTAAAGATGCCGAAACCCACGGCCAAAACGACGGGTATGGCGCTGCGCATGAAACTCATACTGATGGGCTTGTTGGATCTGGCAAGATCCCGGTAGAATGAGAGTCTTTTGAGCTGTCGTCTACGCGTCGTTGTTGCTCCAAGTACTCCCCAGATTACTGCGTCGATGAGCCAATAACAAGAATTAATGAGCCTGTGTCGTAAAAGCCGGGGTATCTAGATTCACACCACCCCTTGTGTTTACGCTTTGGCGAGGTTCGAATTGATGATTTTCAAAAGTATGTACGTACTAGTATTGCACAGCTGGCTGCCAGCTGGTCTCTAGTCAAATCGTGTTCCAATTTACATCACAAGGCATGATGTCCTTCAATAGTAGGTATCTATTGCCAGCATCTAATATATCATTATCTTGGAAGCCAAAATTCATTAGTATGTGTTATATGACAGAATTCGTTTCGGAGTTCTCACTACAGCTGTGGTGGAATCAATGAACCGACGAGATCGAGAGGCAGCCATCATTCCCTGCAAAAACGGCCAATGTATTTACTGTCAAGTATTATTCATTCAGTGTTTATTTCTTTTCCTTTCCCTGTTTTGCGTGCCCTGCCTCAGATGCAGATTGGAAAGGGGAAAATCGATCACAGGGGCTGATAGTTGTTCATCCTGAGTACAAACGGCAGACAGTACCGACGTTCTTCGGTCAATGTCCATTAGTACGGACAAGGATCTCAAATTGATTGGTGTAATGCCTCATAGGAATATCGCACTTGCCACTCAGGCACTGCAGAGAATTGCAATTGCATTTTTATTGTCGAGAGGCACATGTCTGCTGAGCAATCGGCATTGCCTAGTAGAATGGGCAGGTCCAACCCGTGGTCAGTCTGCTGCATGATGTAATTGCTACGATATAATTCTGTCACTGTCAGAATCAGTTCTTCACAGCTTCTTAAGAATCCATGGCTGAAACAATCGATAAACACGAGTCCACTGCTGCATTTCGTCCGGGACATTGTATTGATTTATTGAAAACGACACTCTGCCTCCTTGCGATGAATGCTACGTACCCACGGAACCCTGGAAACGGACCCAGAACAAAAGGGTGTATGGTGACAAGAAAAACAGATTGGTAAACCGCCCAAAAGATCGTGAAGCCAGCATCATACGCCAACGCCGCAGTCGCCACTTACGCCTGCGCAGTATGCTTCCAAGCACCGATGATGCCGTTGGCACTTTTAAAAAAAAAAAAAAAATCACAAAATTACAACAAGGAGACAAACTAATTTCCTTTTCGCGGTAAAATCAGAGGTTTGGGAGACCAAAGTTACTTTGCGGCATTGGTCTCGACAGAGCGACTCCCCGGCTGATTTGTTCGGCCGCCCGACTCAGGTACTTGTTGATCATGGGATGGTTGCAGTCAGCATGGCAGAGAAGTTCATGCTTTAGCATGATACTCTCATTGTTGAGATCCTCTACCGTGGCCCGCAGCGCCATATTGCGATCGCGCTCGATGCGTTGCGTTTCCTTGAGCTCCTCCTCGGCCACTTTTCCCTTGGCTCGGCACTTGGCCGCTGCCGTACGGTTGCGCTCCCGCCTCGCCGGCTCCGTCATACTTTTGCGGCGGACACCATGGTGTTGTTGTGTCTGTAGGAATTTTCATTGAGTCAGCGGCCTGGCTGTCAAGGAAACGATCTTTGAATCATGGCTGGAATACATTATTGTGTCCTTCGTCTCCCGCGCTCATTTTGGTGCCTGCACTGGACTTTCGTCGCTTCCTGTCACCAGATACGTCGCCAATGCCGTTGCCATCCTTTTCATCTCCGTCCACTGTGGTTGCGGCTGTGCTTTCCGTGGCCACGGGGCTGAAGATCCCTGTATCAATGGACGCATTCCGTGGCACTGTGCTCTTCATGGTCAGGTCTAGTGATGGATTAAATCCATCAGACAAGTTTGATCCGACTGGCGAAGGAACCGACACTGCTGCTGGTATGCGTGCCAGATCATCGGAAGGATCGCAGTACCATTCAGTCCAGAGCTCAGCCGCGTTGCCAAAATTTTGGTTGCTCTGGGTTGCGATGCTGTGGTCGTACGACGACAGGTCAAACGGATCAACAGACATGATTTTGTCCGTGTATTCGTCTCGAGATATTGTGTTCGTCTGAAAACGAAATACCTTTGGGCTGTCTATGGCGAGATTGACTTCAACACAACAGTTCTGCGACGAAGCACATCGCGTGACCTTTAATAATAATGGGTATAAACAGCGGAGGCGATAAGTGCTCGGCCGGGTTTGAAGCTGTGTTGCGACCAGTGAATGTAAGTCAGTCCCCAAGGTTCAGACGGAGCCGTCCCGGAAGGGTCCCGTAGGTCCATCTCATTTGCGCTGCCATTGCCCATGTCGCCTTGCCCTCAAAAGGCCAAGGAAATGCCAGAGGGGAATACTGGGGAATGTGAACACTATCGCCACACCGTCTGTAACCGATCGAGATTCGCGCACTCTAGTCGACGAATAGCCATTAACTTCTCGCTCACCTAACTTGTGAACGTGGGGTGCGTACAACGTCTCAAAAGTGGTCTGCTCGGGAGGCGAAATCCCCGTATGTGTGTGAGAGAAATAATGCGGAAAGGATCAGCGGCCCTTAATTCACACTCCTATGCAGGAATCTACCGCCCAAAGCTGTTGTATGCACATGTCTCCAACTTGCTTCTGACCCAGCAGTATTTTTGCCTGCCGGCTGGTAGAACCAATACCCCAAAATGCCTATCAAGGTAAGTCCTGCAGAGAAACCCTCTCTGATTCGTCAAAGCTCCAAATGGACTGAATTATACTTTGTTCCTACATCGTTACAGTACCCGGCAACTCTCGAAATTGGGAATTCTACCAGAGATGTCCTCGACTCGATTGGCTGGACTGCTTTGGGATCCACGTTCAATCGAGGCACAAGCAACAGGTTCACTCTTCTATTTTCATATGTCTTTCATTTGTCATCATGGTCTCAAAGCATTGTTCTGACAATCATCCCGTTATTCATTTCACAATAAACCTTCCAAGACGAGCCATTAGCACAAGTTATGTTAATTGTAGAAGCTAGTGAGAGCGGCTCAGGTCCTATTGCATGGTCAGTCTTTAGACAAATTACCCCCGAGGAGGTATGGGAGGTATCCCATTCTCAGATTTTCATCGATTAATATTCAAGAGGCCCTTGTATCTTCAACCTGGTGCGGCCGCAGAATCGAGCGAGCAAAAAGCAATTTGTGCGTACCCGAGACATTCGGCACTTCCTAGTAAACTCTATCTATCAATTTCGGCGTATGCAAACGCATATAAGATTTGCAAAGTCGGGACGGACTCCCCTCCGAACGAAATCTAATTCGAAGAGCCGCTACAGCTTCTCTTATCAACTCCCAAATTCAACCATAGCGGCTTTTTGAGCTGTCAAAGCTGTTTGCCATGTGTGTGCCTGCATCGCAGGTGGCGACTCGACATGCCAAACATGCTAGGCGTCAAAACGCTTCTTTGCACGTGGTATAGCCATTGCATACGAGAGGTAGCCAGCCATAGAGGGCATCTGTCGTCCATCTAGTAAGATGCCTATTACCGTCGCCATAATACCGAGTCATTCATCGATGTGTGTCGATGCGCCACAAGTGGCTGCTGCCTGTGGCTCAACCGTGTATAGCCTCAGGGAGGCTGTGCATTGTACGGAAAGGGTTTCCTATCCTGTTTGTTGAGCATGTTAGACTTTTGACTAGAAAGACCATCTTCCATATTATCGTGAGTTCCTCTATACGGTCGCATCACGATCTAGTCATTGATTCGCGTCCAGCCTGTGATGTGTGAGGACACGGTTGCATATACATGTTTGCCACACATATTTCACCATACATGCCTGAAATTTGGGTTTCTGTAGAGGTTGAACATATGGAGCAAATGTAGATTTGTGAACCGAGCGAGATGTTGCATGAACTTTGGCAAAGTCTAATACCAAAACTTGAATTACACCTCGGTAACGTTTCCTTGGGGGGACTGAACACGTATACTGATAGTATTCTTGCTAATTCTTGCATGTCATCTAGAACGCGCTGTGTATCTACAGGTAATACTGTAGTCATTCTCTTCGAACCAAACTCCATATCTTACAGATCAACGAGTTCCCTACTCACTAGTATCACTTTGCCTCCGTCGTCCGCGAAGCTACCACAGTCTGGCAGTCATCGTCCTTGTCCGCACAGCCGCCACAAGTACCAGCATCAGCACAAGTGCCGGACTCACTACCACTGCTGCTCGTCTTGCCGGTAAAGGGGCAGACACCACCCCCACCAGCAGTCTTTGCGCCGTCGAGGCGACCCGGCGCGTCCTCGATATCCGCCAGAATCTTCTTGCCGTTGAGGTAGCCCTCCTTTTCAATCTCGGGCTGCTCCATCTCGTCCCGAAACTCCTCCCCGTCGCGCACGTACCACTTGGCAAAGAGGTCGTTTTGTACCCAGATGACCTTGCCGATGGCCTTGACCAGGGCAATCTTCTTGTCCATCCGCAGCCGCGGATGCGACAGCAGGGCCTCGGTTATGGTGTCTTGTATAAAGGACAAACAGGCGCCTTGAGTTTTGGCGAGAGAGCTAGTCAGCTTTGCCGATTTCTTCTCTTGAGAATAGGTATCCTCTAAGAGTGAGGGGAAAACTCACCGATGTGAACGTATTCAATGTGTAGCGGGTGTTCGCGTCCACGACCGACGTGCATCATGCTATGCATACAGTTTAGCGATAAGATCACGAGAATTCGAGGCTTGTAGAGCAAACTTACCCAACTTTGTCAAGGTACTCCCAGAACTCGAGGGTGCTGGGATCCGAGCACAGCTTGGCCAGATATGCCCTCAAGAACATCTTGCGATGGACTAGAAAGATTTCGCAATAGTCAGTCATCTCAAACTCCACACACATAAAAGGCCAAGAACAGAGGGAAAGGGTTGCTCACGGATCTGGGGGCTATTGTCATGCAAGTTGGGATCTACCGGTCCCTCATAACTCGTACTCCGCGTCTCAAAGGCACGCGCCGTAATGTCGTATTGCAGCAGTTTGTGGTAGACGATATTGACAATGGCCGGGATCAGCTGCTTGATGTATTTCGAGCCCCAAATTAAAGCTTCAATGTCATCTGTTGCTCATTATTAGTCTCAAGGTTTTTTTCATGACCTGATACACTATATATCACAGTGAGATACCAATACTTACTTGAGCTGAAGTCGAGAAACGTGTGAAGGTATTGTATCCGCGCTTCGAGATTCGTGTATAGATCTTTGCGATCGATATGCTTCATGGGCCGGCTTCCGGGTATCATCTTGACTTTTGGGAAAGATACTGGCAATCTTGAGGCTGCAAATACAATTGTTTTGGACCTGATTTTGCCGGTGTTTGCGATGTAATTAATGGTTGAGCAGCGAGGTGTGCGCTTTCAATGATACGTGGGGGCGAATTTTGTATTACACTGAGTATATTCGCTTCAACAATACCGAAACGAAATATTCCATGAGTAGGTACATATTCCGAGACACAAGAGACCTTTTATTACTTTCGTATTCCTTTTTCAATTCCACGCGGCAATTCTAAGTCCATCAGTTCATTTCATTATCGCACAACGATGCTGTCAAATCCCTCAAGCACAATTGGCGAAAAGATTGCCCTGCCCATTTCCTTAGGTCCCTAAAGTGACCCGACCGACCATACAGAAGAAGAATGAAGCGATTGTGGTGTGATGTGGAGCAAAATCGTCTGATGGTAATTCCAGACCACGGCTGCTTCCGGGGGCAGGTAACAGGGCTAAGCTTACAGGGGTGTTTTGCAGGTCCCGTACCCCCGGAACTGGACGAAAATAACTTGGAACATGTTTGTTGCGGACATATTGGGACTTTTCATCATTTGTCCACCCATAGGGCTGGGAATGGCCTGAGACCAATTACAATTTAACCGTTGATTCGTATTATGGCGTCTGCATGTGTCATGCGCGCAAAAGAAAGAATGACAGCGGCCCGGCATATCTTCGTGGGACGCTTTGAGCATGAACAAATAATACTTTTATTTCATGCCTCAAAACTGGGCCTTTTTACTCATGACTAAGCAGACATCGTAGGAGACCAAAATAGTTTCTAACATTCACCTCTTGATATGGGCAGAATCTGGGTCTTCAATGTTCATTTCTCCTTCTCTCTTTCGACAAGGTGCAGCGGTCCTTGGACCACCCTGTTGGAATTTTCTAAATATATACCTAGGTAGGCTTGTTCGATTTCGTTGCTGAAATCAGTTCGGTCGCTGACCGAACGGAAACCCGATTCTATCCCAAGTTATAAACGCCGTGGCAATGCTCTACTGTACCATGCTGTGCTATGCTGATGCTATATTGATTTTCCCTCTTGTTCCATGCCGCGCATTGGCTCTATCGTAGCCCAAACCCTTCGCTTTCGTGGACCGCTCCCCACAGTAATGTTTCTAGTTTCTCTCGGGAATTGTACTTGAAAAGATTCAACATGTTAAAGCAAGTGCGCGCCGTAGGGTATCTCTCTGTGTCTTCGCCAAGACAGCTGATCTTGATGATAAGGGTGGCTGCTCCCATCGCCGGGATGCGATCGCTGCCAGTAATAAAAGATAGTAGTTTTCTTTGGTCTTGGGGAGTTGCGGCCGCGAATGACTCCCAAAACCAGTCTATCGCCGGCTCCTCTGTAGGCTCCTTCCCATCCTTGGACTTGTCCCAGTCCGAGTATTGGCACACAGCACGAAGCGAGGCGATATCAAGCGGTTCATCTGATCCACGGATGAGCAGCTCGATTTCTTCTGGCCGGAACAATGACAAGGCATTGCCCGCACAGACTGTGAAGAAGCCTCGCTTGAACGGCTCAAACTGTCTCTTAACCGATTCGTCGAGCAGATACTTGACGTAGAGGTCCACATATTCTCGTCGGTTCGCATTGGTGACTGGCTTTGTGTCTCCGCCAGGACAGAGAGGAATGCGCGATCTGGAGCCGTACTTGTCAACCTCCACGACAAAATCGAGGCAGAAAGTACTCTCCACGTCACCATCGAATTCAAGCAGCTGGCGGAGACCGCTTGCTAATCGAGGTCGGAATTCTGCCAAGTCATCGAGGGTGTATGTCATGGTTGAACGTTGTATAATTGAACCACTCGAGGCAGATGCAGGTGCTGCAGAGAGGAGTTTCCGGAATGCAAATGGTGGAAATGCAACATCTAGGATTGCAGAGTTATATATGGCCAGTCCTAGGACTACTCCGACTAGGAAATATTGATCAGTAGTCTCAAAGGTGTTGGGATTAAAGTAGCAGTATTGCGAGTCTTCGTCGAAAACAAAGAGTCCTATTGTAATGGTTAGCAGTCTATTCGTGGTCTCTTTCATACCGGGGACTATTGCACTCACCATGGTCAGGGTTGAATACGTCCTTGACGAGGAGCTGAAACCATTCCTTTCGAAGTCCTCCAGCATCTACACCCTCTTCGCCACGGAACTCAATACGCAGGCCTTTCTTGATATCTTCGCTGCCACTTCCAACAACCTCGCTGACTTTGGCCAGGCTATCTTCGACCAGACATTCGCGCCTAACGCTCATGAACAAGTACTGGGTGTTGCTTTTATGCGTCAAGAGACTGTCGAAGAAAGCATCTCGGGCTTTGCCGTGCATTTGACGTTTGGCATCAAACTCCAGAATCTGTATCTTGGCCGAGATACTGAGGAAGAAGGGATATTGACAAAAGGCAAACTTGCCCTTTCGCGACTCCCACATTTCAAAGTCTGTCTTGAAATCGAGGCAGTCCAGCATCGTATTATAAAAATCGCTCGTGGCAAGCAAATGACCATGGGCATGCCTAACGCTGACTTCGTTCCGTCGTACATGGGTCAGGTTGTTGGCGGCAAAAACCAAGGCCATGACCTTAGCACCAGCCTTGAGTTGCCAGTCATCCGAATATGTGATTTTTGGTGCCTCCTGTGGCTGCTTCTGCTTTTTCGAGGAAGAAGCTGGTCCTGCCAAGGCGGCATGCAGCGATGCCACTGTCGCCGCTGACTGGGCATTGGACCTCATCTCGGGAATCAGCCCACCTGTCAAATCAACTTGTGGTTCAACCTTCTTGTCCGTTTGCCGCCGAAGACGATAATTGACGAATTGGCTAATAAGATCTTTGATCTGTAAAAAGAGGTGCTCGGGCAGCCTCGAAAACCATGATACAAGCTGGTGGTGAGTTTGATCGGGACAATTGGAAAGCAGGCCAAGAATCCGCTTGATGATTCCTGAATGGCGGCCCATTGCAGATTGATCCTCACGTGCGGCTTCCCGGCCCTTCTCTCTGTGTGTTTGCTGATGTTCACCCTTGTAGCTCTTATGATCGGCCACCAAGAGTGGATTGACAATGATGAGAAGCAAGAATCTCACGTCCTGGGGCTCTTCGAGTAATCGGCCGGGACGCTTCAAAAGCAGCTCAGTGCATTTTAGTAGAACTCTTTGCAAATGAGCCTGCGCTTCCAACAGGCACGCCTCGAATCGTTGGGCCTCCTGGATGGACATTTCCTTGATTTTGCCTGTATTGACACAATCGTTGTACAAGTCTTTCCAAGGCCTGGCTGCATTGGTAATGATGGAATACCATTCCAGTACTTCACCCCAGTCGATCCGCGGTGAGCGAGAACTGACAATGGTTGGACCATCGTCTTTACGTTGAGACCGCGACCTAGAGGTGGACTCTTGCGATCCGCCAGTCCACCATTGTGCATTTTCTGCGATACCCCCAAGGAGCAACATCCTTGGGTCCAGATCCGCAACTGAACTCTCCTCTTGCACGGCTGGTTTGTCAAGTCGCGGCACAGGTTTTCTCTTGATCATCATCTGAGGTCTGGAAGGTTCAGGTTTCAGGGCTTCCGTTTTGGCTTCCGGTTTCGCTTCCGGTTTTGTATTCTCTGGTCTCGAACTGAAACTTCGGCGCATGGGAACAAAGGATGTATTGATGGCTGTATGCGACCCGAAGCTCACAATCAGGTAATCCTCGACTGGCTTGAATACTCTTTTTGGGTCTAGAAATCTATGTCCCTGAGGTTGTACCCGACCATCTGCCGGAGGGTTCGGATTGCGCGCGTCTGAGTGGGACGCAGAATACGATCTAGTTGCCGTGTTTGGGCGAAGCATAGAGTTTGGCTCATGATGGTCATCAGCATAGTCGTCGAACACTGGGTTGTAGGTTTTCGTCGGCGCAGTGCCACCATAAGACCCCGATCTAACACGCTGCCCGGAAACGTTCAGTCTCGGAGATTGCGCCTCCAACGGCGGCCGAGATGATTGTGTGCCCGGTCGCATTCCTGGCGATAATCTCTGGGCACCAACACTGGCGTCCGAAGAAGACTTGAGAGCCTGGACTAGGCATTGGCGCACCAATTTCCGGGTGTGCTCTAGAGATAGAGGCCGAACATTTTCTGGAGGCGGGCGGCCATCTTCTGGCTTTGGAGTATACGGCGTCAAATCGTTGATGGTGGCGCAAATGGTACAGCGAAAGACGCTCAGGTCTTTGGGCCATCGAACCTTGCCGCTGCAAGTCATGCAGTTCCCGTTGGTGAAATCGGCAGGCCCACGATGGGGCTTCTTGGACATATTGGGCAGCAAGGTCGAATGACCATATTTAGCTGTGTCGTCATCGGTCGTATCGTCTGGGCTGGGCTGCTTTCGCGATTTCTTGGAGGCGAACAGAGTAGGAAAGGGATGGCTCATGGATCGAGAATGGCTCGGATGCATTGGCGGTTTCCCTGGCGACCTTCCGGGCGGTCTCATGGAGTTTGGTATGGTAACTTCGTCGTCGGAGCTGGACTCGGTCTGCACCTGCTGGCTGACGACAGAGGTTGCAAAGAGGTCATGGCCGCCGAGCAGTAAACGGGGCGGTGCTGGCGCCGGTCCTGGTGCTGGTCGGTGGTGCAGGTGGGCGGGAGGGGCAGGCGTAGACGTCGACGGTAGCGATTCATTGCGGTGTTGCCGTCTCGAGCCAAAGGCCATAGTGGTGGGATTTCACGCGGTCTATCAACGGCCAATATGCCGGGTCCATACATAGTAGTATAGCAGGTCGTATGCCGTACGTAGCTGACAAGTGCCTCATGCGCAACAAAGTGCGATGATGCGAAGAGAGAGGTAACGCCTCCGGAGCTGCTGGGTAAGGTACCGGTTGGTTCCCTGGCGGATGGTTGGGCCGAGGAGCAGCGAACCTTGTCTTGTACGTCTATCTGGTGGTATCCGGCAGAGCGGCAGATCCAGATCTCAGAGAGACAATGAAGGACAAAAAGCAAAAAGGCAACTGCCCAGCTAGGTAACTTCCAGACCCGAAATGGTCATTGGAAGAGGCACGTTTAGACTAAACAAACAAATTTCATGAAGCGCGCATCTGCATCATGCAGCCCAGTAACCAGCAAAGCAACTAAAAAGTACTGGTAGCAGGCATCATTCAGCTAAACCCACAGCCTGGAATTCCGGGTTGCGGTTCTGTACCACCACCCCAGCAACCATCAACCATCAACCATCCACTATCTCGCGGGCCGCTGGGCAGCAGAACGCAGGGTCTTCGCTTACCCCCCTGTAAAAGCTGTCAAGACCCCCTGTGGATGCCGCAAATAATAAGGTAATATCCCATCCATGAACAATAATGACTGCCGGAATCAATCCCGGCTACCAATCCTGTACTTGCTTTCTTGTATGATATAAATATTCTCATGTCCCTCTTTCTGTTTGGTGTTGGAAGATAAAAAAGTTGGCTTGATTGTATACATGCATTGTCACGATGCTTAGTGCACACAAACACGACAATAGCATTGAGTCTATGCCCAGGTGGTGTTAGGTCTCAACCTTCAGCCCTTGCAGCTTGACACGGTACTTGCACCAGTCACTTCGGCTCCCAGCAATGCAATCTTAGACACCCCAGCGGAATCAAATCAGCGAACCCCTCACATGATGGGCAATCCTGAGATTGCTGTTTCGAGTTTACCGAGGTGGACAAAAAGATAGTCAGCTTGACAGCAGATAGGCAAGCCGGTCAGCTCGGTCAGATTTGTTTCTCGTACCCGGGCGGATGCACTGTTTTCTTTGGGGGTGATCGTGTTCGGGCGCAGAAAAGCAGGACCTGACCGCGGCATAGTTGTTTCGCTGAGAGCTAACCGGCCATATATTTGTAGGTTCCAGGCTTGATGTGAACGAATGCACTGCGGGAAGACATGATTGTATGATTGGTTCTACTCGTTCTCAGCTTCAAATCGGAAACACCTCTTGAGATGCCGCGGCGCCCGCGCAGTTAGAGGATTTGCAGTGCATGACAAGCCAAAACCTGGCAGCCAAGCTCCCAATGACGCCAACCCCACCAGCAGTATATTGGGCTAACGCAGATCTCTGGGCGGGCTCTAGCGGGACAGCACTTGAGTCTCTAGCACGTCGAATCACTTGTCAACAACCACCGCAAGGCTCAGACTTCTAGAACGGCCCATCATAAACAAGACAAACGTCATTGTGTTGCACCATCCAAACACCTGCCGGTTGGTATTCAGGTTTATGGGCAGCTGCCATAGTAAAATCATCGAGATTGATGCTTCCTTCTTCCTCAGTCGGCGCCTGTTCGTGCGCAGCGTGTGCCGCTTGCACGCCCCGTCATGGACAGCAAAGGCATTCTGCTCGACTGGCGCAGAGCTAGAACATCATTGCGCATATGAGTGAGTGTAATGGCGACGTCATGTTCAAGTACGGCCTGCATTGAGTTGTCTATATTTATAGATATATAAGTTGATTTCTGCAATCATTCTTTTAGAGAGCGAGAGGAGATAATACCTTTCCCATCAATAACCTCTTGCATACAAACCGCCGCTGTAACAAGGAACAAACTTTGAAAGAAAATTCAACCACGCCCGGACACACTCCATCACTTCAAAAATGGATTCAGCAGGAGCCAAGTCGAACATGTCGCGTGACATGGAAGAGCTTAGCCAAAGTAAGGAAACCACTTCCCGCTCAGTCGCGGGCCACAAGGCGAACCTGTCCAATCCAAGTATGTCTTCTTTTCCTCTATGGTGCCTAGCAGTACCTTATTATCATACAGTTCGGATATCGAACTAATACTACACAGACACGAGCGAGGCATCCAAGGAGAACAGTTGCCAGGCTATTGATGCCATGGGAGGAGATTCTGCACACTACGGCGACGAGTCCAAGCCGCGCAGCAAGAATGCTGCCGAGAAGCTCGACGGCAGTCGTGCTATGTAACGTGGATAAAGATGACTATGATTACGATAAGACCATAGCTGGACATGTATATGTCGTGCCAGCAAGAATTACGAGGAACGGCGACACAACTTATATTCTAATAAAGTAATAAGTTCTTTTCCATATGATTACTGCTTGAGTGGATGTGATAGTATGCTGCAACATCGCAACATCGAACGAAACGAAAGAATATTTAAATACACCCTTACGGACTATCCACAAACTGAGTGTAGGACTCCATTATTGAAGTTGCGTTATAGTCCGCTGCTATCTGTCTAGATTAGGTAAGGTTACATTGCGCCTTTCCTAACGCCAAGTCAACACAAGGGCGCGCATGTGGCGACGTTTCTGTCTATACATATACTGAATCAAGTCGCCAACATGGAAGGGAATTTAGACCGCGATGGAAGGTATCAAATATGGTAATGTCTACTGAAGAAGATTTCCCGAGACCTAAATTCTTGACAGGCGGTTGTCTTTGCGGCTCGCTACGGTATCGTGTCGACTTCTCGGATGATCATGACTTTTCCAAATCAGTAAGAATGACTTTTGGCTCCCAAGAAACCATGAGAAGCACAGAAAAATGCGCTGATACCAGGAAATAGTCTGGCACTTGTCAGTGCACCATGGACCGGAAGGCGGCGAGCGCGTTGTGGTTTCAGTACCACCAGATCCGCGCCGACGCGCACTTTCAATTCACATCCCCAACGACGTCGCTAAAGCACTACGCATCGTCGGCAGACTGGCACCGCGGCTTTTGCAGCGAGTGTGGGAGCTTTCTGTACATACGGCCTGCCTCGAGTGAAGACTACACGAGGGTCACGATTGCCGTCGGCACTGTCGACGCGCTGTACCTCTTTGGCGAGGGCGCCGACGGCGAGGAAGTTCCCGTCGGTGGCTTTGGGCGCGCGCTGGCGAATGGCGGAGGGGACCACGAGTGGTGTCGGAACGAGATACCGGGTGTCACGGACAAGATAGCACTTCTTGGTCATGAAAGGGGTAAGAGATGGGATACAGATCCTGCTTGAAAAGGTATCAAAGCCTCGAGTTGAGTATCCTATAATTCAACTGCTCATCTCTCGATAATCGTTCGACAACGGCAATGCTGTCGTGTTGTACACGGCGGACGAAATGCATCAGATTTTGGGAAGTGATGCAGTGCCATCATACGCAAGCACTTTGGCTCTCATTGTCATCTTTATGAGGCTCTTCTGGCGTCTCGATGGAGAAAGCCTGAGAAAGCCACTTGCATGTTCCATTCATGCTCCTTCTTAATTGTGCTTTCAAGTGTCGGACACTGAGACCAAGTCAATATAAACATATTCCAACTGCCCCTTAAAAATTCTCACAGAAGCATATCGTATTGGTATCTACATCATTCCCTGATTATTTGTGGAATACACATCAGATACCTGCATGTCGAATTATAAGTTAGGGAATCCTACGCAAAATTCAAGATCTCGGGGCCGCATGCCACGCAACTACTGCCGTCACACAAACTCGGAGACCATTACTCGGTCGTCGGTCGTCGATGTACTCAGAAAAGGAACGCAGTCCCATAGCTGTCATTCACCATGATTCGACTTGTCGCCTAGCACAAGGTGAAGGATCCGGCTCGCTCGGGCTTTCATGGATGACGACGAAGCATACCCCGCACCTATACTGCCTGCACTCAGGATGCTTAGCGGGAAACGCATAGGGCGATTGAGCTGACGTATAATCTTACGATTGTTATCCTTGCAACAATCATGGATACGATCTTGGATACGATGGAGAAAAAACAAGTCATGTTGGTTTGCACTGGACAAGAAGATATGACACTTTCTGATCTCGTACTCAGATTCCCCACACCATGGGCATCAATCTATACTCGGAACACAGATAAGCTCATACGAAAGGTGGAGGAGCCGCATGACATTTGACGTGAACCCGCAATGCCATGCAATTGGTAATATTTCTATTTGTGTCATGCTCATAAGTGATCACAAACACAAAGATACTCCGGCCGTCCAATCTGCACGCGATAACAATAAACCGATCTCGCGGAAAGAGATCTATGGCATCACAAACTTTTCAGCTTCCACTCGCGTGACTTGCGGCAGGCTCAAGAGAAGTTTTGCATTTGGCCCAATTGCAAAAAGCATGAATGTCTCGTGGCAAATACAGTGCCCGCCTCAAACTGTGGCTACAGATATCCATCAGACTAATCATGACTGACTGGCTACAGAAAACATGATATCCTTCTCCGCCCCCATTCTAGGTCGTGAAGGATTGCCGAATGTGTACCCCTACGTCTGCAATGATAGGTGGTGCGGCAACTTCCATAATCGCCAAGCCTGATTTGTCCAACTCGAGGAGAAAATAAAAGTCCATGGTCAGCGAGTCTTTCGATCGTGCGCTAATGTAGCTACTGGGAATTCTAAATCTATTTTTGGCTGGTTCTCTGATTCATGTTCCGCATGGCATTGAGACTGTAATCGATTTCCATGTCCTACGCAGCGACAACATGAACGCCAAGAATGCGTAGATTTCTTGTTCTTCTTGACATTGTGGATAAATGAATGATTCTAGAGTATTTCCGACCGGGATGGCGATTCCATAGCATGGCTGCAGATGAATTACGTCTTGAAGAACACTTGATCAGTCGGGCTCTTGAGAGAATCCTGAAGGATTGTAAACTTCAAGCTTACCTATGGAGACCTCTTTATGCATGAAAGCTTGCTGAATTCGGTCTTAAAAGGCCAATCAGAGTGCAGACACGCCTTCCCCGGCAGTCCCCCATCGGTCTCCGACTTATACTTGGCGCTAATGTACTGTCTTCGCCAAGCCTCCATTTACGGCAATTGTCATGTAAGTGGTTTTTGATTTGCACTGCACTGCACTTTATCGAGTCCTCTATGTCCGCCTGTGGGCTTTCTCATTCCATGATATTTCTATGGGATAACTTGCCAGGGTAATACAATGTAATATACCAAATAAGCACACCCAATGCTAGCAGAAGAAAATGGCAATGCAGACTGAAAAAACCTGGACATTATTCGACGCCGAAAGTCCGGCAGGATTGAGAGTGCTGAGAAGCTTCTTGATCTCGCCCCCTGCCGATATACGATTAGATATACTTGTGCATTCGGAAAAGAAGCTTCTGTCCGAGTTTCCCATACTCAAGGACGGAGCCCGAGACGTCGACATGTCGGTCCGCATACTCGAGGGGGACGCCACGGACGCCACCATGCTCGACGCTTGCTTAAAGGACAGCCAGGTCATCATCTTACCCTGCGAGCCTGCTGCAGATGACTGCATAAGCCGGGAACGGCATGCAGAGCTCGCGCGTGCCATCATCTCGGCCCTGCGCCGCCTCCGACAGCAGAAGAAAAGCAACGCCTTGGACGCAGTAACAACAACCACCGTGCCAGCGACAGAACCTGCTACTACTGCCGCCTACGTTCCTTATCAACCTCCAAGCGTCATTCAACTGCGGTCGTCTGTGCAGCAGCGGCCAGCGTCGTCGTCAGCGGTCGGAACTCTTCCTCCCCAGGACGCCCGTTGGCTCCCCAAGATGATACATAGGATCGCTACTTTCCGTCGCTCCCACGGCAGCAGCGGCGGCGGGAACAGCATCGGTAGCGGCAGGAGATCGGGACGGGCTGAACGCATTTTCACCAAGGCAGCGGCGGAACGGTCCGAGAAGGGACAAGCAGCACTCATGCGCCATACATCCGTCGACCTATCCCCAGGCGTCGACTGCGAGCCTCGAGGCAAACGACGCAGTTCACTCAGGTCAAAATTCAGCAGGAGGCGAAAGCAAAAGCAGCAGGGAGAAGTGACTGAGGACAGTGAATCGGAAGCCACCACGCTGCTAGGAGACGACTTTCCTTTAGCCAAGAAATCATTCTATAGCCGCCTGCTTAGACGCGGCAACAAGCGTAACTCGGCGGCAACTCTCAGCGATTTTGGCGGCGGCGAGCTCCCCAAAGATCACAGGTGGTCGGTTCTAGTAGACGACCATGTGCATGTCCCTGCCAAGCCTAAGACTGTGCCTATAACTACGCCAACACCATCAACAACGCCCGCTAGCATGGAGAAGACCGCAATCGATAGCGATTGCAAGGAAGTCGACCCGAAAAGCCTGTCGCGCAAGTGGATTCCGTGTCTGCTGGCGGGCATGTGCTACGTCGGCATGGCCATTGGAGCAATGCCCGTGGCCATACCAGAGCAATTAAACCCACAGGTCTATTGACACTCATTTTTGTTTGAGACGAAATCTTTCCTTTTGTTTGGGGATAACGGAAGCATGCAGCATGGGACAGCTTTTGGAGGTTGGAGGATGGGTTTATATGCGCTACGAAACATGGCGTTGGCGTGTCTTAGTTTTATACCAAACACTCTTTTCCCGATCTTCATGTGGCCAAGACGTGGGGTGAAAGTGAACCGTTGTTGATTCTGTGAAGATAATCGGCAGTATCACGATTTGAGTTCGTCGACCAATTATGAGGCAACTTGTGCGAAGTTCCATTGCCAAATATTGATATTGGTTGACTCGTCCAAACTCGTCCCGGTAGCCCTGGATTGTCTGCCCCAGCATCGCGGCGAATAGGACACGAACGGCCTCAAGTGCATCGATCATTCCCTCGGTGAGAAACGGGCCCAAGAGTTGAAACATGGCTCATATTTCTTTTTCGCAATTATATCTTGGCCAACAGCATAATGTGCAGCCATAGATGTGGGATTTGCTTAGGGTTGTGAAGCTTGATAAGGTTGGCATATGACTTGTGTGCACTCATTTGCACGTGCAAATCCCCGTGCACCCTTCTGCCACCGGCAAAAGCCTTACTGCTTTGATGAAGCGGCACTCCTCTCATGAAGCACCTTGATCTGCTGCTCGAGCTCGGGTACCGGTCCGACGACCTCAATGTCGGGCGCCACCTGCTGAATCGGCAGGTAGGCGACGCCGGAAGACTGCACACCCCACGACCGCTGCCACTCGCCGAGCTGCGCGGCCGAGGCGACGTAGACGATACGTCCGAGACCCACCCAGGCGTGTGCCGCCGAGCACATGGGGCAGTGCTCTCCGGAAGTGTAGACGGTGGCCGTGGTGCGCTGAGCCGGAGTTAGATTTGCCGCGGCCCATCTGGCAAGCTCAAACTCGGGGTGCCTAGTTGCGTCATTCTTGGTCGTGATCTCGTTGCGGTCCTCCTTGAGAACGATGCCGGCCTCATCGACGAGGACGGAGCCGAAAGGTGCGTCACCGGCCTCCAGAGCCTCGGCGGCCAGGGCGATGCACCGCCGGAGGTGGACCAGATCATGGGCGCTGACGACAGTGGTTTCCATTGTTCCTGAGAGAAGCACAACGATGCTGTAATCTGCCTAGGTGAAGTCTTGTTGTCTTTTAGAGAATTTGTCGTCTCTGAGGAAGTTGATGCGTGATTTCTTGGCTCATGGCGAATTCAGGTTATGATTCACTGACGGCTGCTCAATCCCGGGCCCACATAGTAAGACTGGGGTTGGTTGCGATACCCCAACCCTCTAAAGGCTAGCCCTAAATACACTTACTTGGGACCATGAAGATATACCTCGATCCACAATGATCACGAACCTAGTCGGCGAGTTTTGGTGAAGAACTAGGATTACAGAGAAAATAATGCGTGGCGTCAATCAAAGGAAATACGTACCATTCAACTGAATCTTGTTGCTCGAAAACCAGTAACAAGCATCTCGATCTGAACGCAATGCTGAGCGTGCGCAAAACCGTGCGAGGCGTTGGCTCTTGTCTGAGAATCTATTTCGTATCGACGACCACAAGCTGTGGCCATGTATGGTCTTTCCCTGCCAAGATAGACTGAGCTTGGTAGGAATGCGAGGCAAGCATCGTTATGGATGATTGAAATGCCAGCAAGTGCGTTGCTCAGAATAGCTGAAATGCCCTAAATCACTTGGCATTCTGAAAAGTCCGTCCAGTACCAATTGTCCGGGGCTTTTCAGCAGGCCTAGATCGTGACTCAGCCGGCAGAAGGATCACTAGGTCCCTTCTAAACCCCTGTAAATCATCCCTAGAGCTGTTTTAAGCTGGGACTACGATAAAGGAACATCAGAACATCGCAACATCCCTGGTTAATTGTGCCTCGAGAAGTGTGCCTAAGTTTGCGATCGTTCCTGCGCATGAGGGGGCGCAATGACAAACAAATTTTGGGAGGCATGCTCCTTAGCAAACGGGCACTAGCAAGTGAGATCGGACTACTCGGACAATCAGTATATCATTGCTACTGCCTGCTGAAGGGCTGAAACATAAAAGAACAGAAGAATTCCAGCTTTGTCTCAGTTTCTCTTCAATCCAGATTAAGCATCCAACGTCACTTACAAAGAGAAGTCAATTCGAGTCGCGAGAACAAAGATTGCCAAAGGTATTACCATCTACCGCAGCAAAGTGTTTCGCCTCAGCACAAACACCACTATCAGAACAGTTAAGATTCCAAGCCATACACCAATCGGCTCCAAGTCACGACAGCTACAGCAAACAACGTCACCCACCAGAACATCTACACCATGTCTCTCCTTCCTTTCGCCGTATCATCACAATCGGCGACCGTCGCATCGGCAGCCTATTTCTTCGCCGCCATCAATGTGGCCTTCGGCATCAACGCCATTTTGCGACCGGCGAACGGTCTTTCCTTCTTTGAGTTCGCACCACCCGCCGACCCGGGTACTCGCGCCATGGTCAACAGTCTCATGACCATATACGGCGTGCGCGACATCTTCATGGGTGCGGCCATGGCTGCTACCGCAGCTTTCGGTAGCCCGGCAGCCCTTGGCTGGATCCTCGTTGCATCTTCGGGTGTGGCCATCGCCGATGGTGCAGTGTGCTACAGTCATGGAAAGGGTCAATGGAATCACTGGGGTCATGCACCTCTCTCGGCGGCTGCTGGCTTGGTGTTGCTGGGTTGCCTGGATAAATAGAAGCGTGATCGCAGAGGAAATCTCTAGGGAAGTCTGAAGAGACAGCAACATTTCAAGCCTAAACTGGAACTATCAAAATGTTGATCCAGTCGAGATTTGCGAGCATGTCCTGGAGCGTATCGGAGCTACCGGCTCAGGAGATCGTCTAGGGGTACTAATTGTGCCCTCGTATAGCTTTCACAGATCAATGCACTTTCCTATGTTTGATTTGATTGAATGACGTGAAGCCTTTAAAGTATTTAGTCTGGTCGGTAATTTCTCATTTCTGTTCACCTAGAGGATTGTACTGGGTGCTTCCAGGCTTGCCATGAGATCCAAACTTGTATAGCTGTTAAACCCAAAGTTATTATACCAATGATGATGGTAATCACTAGTGCGAGCATTGCGATCAAGAATGAATTACTCTCTGTTGTCCGCCATTGAATCCAACGCTGGAACTTTGTCCTTGGCTGCGGATGGTTTAAGAATTTGTGTAAATCTATCAATCGCTGACCCCAATACGCATACGGAAGATCTTCATCAGAATCATCGAACATTCTGTAGCCTTCATGAATCAAGCAAGTTGGATCAAGTTTTTGCTTATCGATAGCTGTCCGTAGGATATTCATGGAAGTACGGTCGTCGTAGCAAAAGAGTATCGATTGTGTCGACCTCAGAGTTTCAGCAAGTAGCGCAGGCCACAATGTTCCCCTAGAGACAATCAGATAGACCGAAACTATTATGAAATGAGCGGGGACTCAAACCTTTTGAGGGCTTCCTCAAGAGAGGCTGTCTTGGCCGAGCTTATGCCTCCCCATGAGCCGAGGTGAGCTCGAATATACTCGGCGTGATGGAAGAAATAGAGCGTAAGGTTCTTGGTATCGAGTAAGAGATGCTCAGCAATATTGTTGGTGCCTTTGAATCTGAGACCAATTCGACTGCTCAAATTCCCCGCCGTAAGTGAGGCTTTATCTTCCAAAATGCGGGCGACATTGCCCTCTTGAGCTGGTGATACTTTCACAAAGCAGGAAGTGATGAATTCGATAAGCGATTGATTATCGCGCCATTCTGGGCGGTAGTAGTTTCCCAGGCTGTAGTTCGGCATATGTTGAGCTCGAATGTTGACATCAGCCATTAGCATTGCCTGAGTGGCCAAGGTGATGATAGAATCGATCCGAAGCTTGGATTGGTTATGGAGATCCCCATACAGAACACCTCTTACTTCTTGCAGACTGAGTGTGCTGTCAATTTTGAGGCGCTGTATTGCCGTGAGAATGGCGGCATGATTGATTGGGGCCGGGTCATGTTGAGACTGATGTTCTGCGAGATAGGCCTCCCTCGCAACATCAAATAATTCATCATATACACGAAAATATGCGGGATAATTTCCAGGTTTCATCAGAATCTTTTCGAGAAGATCTTTTTTGTATGTGGTGCTCGCTGGCACTTTTTGCAGAGGTACCGCCGAGCTGCGTTGGTTGGCCATGACGACAGGTAGGTAACTGTAATTCAAACTAAGGAACAGATCAATATCTTTCCTGTGGCCGCCACATAGAAATATTGAAAGAATTTAGGGTGAGGTCACCGAACATTCATTTCGATCGCCTATTATCCCAAAAATCAGCAGAATTCAACGCGTCTAAGGCATATTGATAGGCAGGTTGGGCAGATTGGGCAGCTTGGTGTGACCTGAATGGTGTCGACGTCCAGGTCCTGATTCGCTGATTACTTTAGAGGCAGTGGCTGAGTACCAGGGTTTGCACAATGTGTCGTGGCTGAGTCCAAGCAATGTGGGAAGACAGTCGAGGGCAGGGCATGGTCAGCTCTTCCTTCTACCCCTCACACTCACTGATCGATATCGAAGCCTTCATTTTCGCGTACCTCAGACAGCTGGTCTCCTCCCGTTTCACCATGTATCCATTGACACGTCTCAGCGCTCAACGACCTTCGCTGACTGGATATTGAATGGCGCAAGAACATCGCTGATTACGGTTACCACTGAAATGAGTACTGTGCGCATAGCATGACCTGATCTGTTCGCAAAATGCGCAGAGACCCCAATTTGCCGGATCCATCTTTGTACTATCGTGATACATCACGGCGTGGCGAAACTCTGCACCAAGATTGTGTGCCGAGAGAACACCATCCGCATACTGTGGAAGATGTTACCTTGATCAGAGGGGAGTCACCTTGCGCGTTCACTGAGGGATCAATGTTGGCGGTCTCAGTTCCGAGTAATGAGAGCAATATTTCAGCAGGTCGGTTGCAAAACCATCCCGCAAAGCAGGATACGATCAGCACCAATGCATTGGCTAGCCAGGATGACACAAACAGCGTTAAGTCGGAACTTTCCTCCGAAGTTCCGGATATGCCATCCCAATGGGTACCCGCCGTCCATATACCTGGTAGCCGCAAAGGGAAGATGCTGTATCTCGGAGCCAAGGTCCAATCACCGGGTTGCGATCCAACAATTTGCAACCAGAAGTTCGGCTATTTCAGTGGGCTGCTGAATGCAACTATCAACTCTCGTCAAAATCTACGGGACGATGTGAAATTACGAAAATCAACATCATATCATTTGTATATGGTTGGCACAACACCCGAGACAGCCAGACCAAGTGTCGTTGTGTTCTGCAGAAAGGAGTATTCCAAGCAGTTAAGGCCACTATTCGGACATCGCTTGCAAGGACAGCTAAATTGCAACACCCGAGGCTTGCGGAGTTTTGTGCACCGATTCAGGCATGATCAGCAACGTGATGCGAAGTTCAACCTTGTCTGCTTCTGCAGCGACCTTAATCCTGTTGACCGCAAAGTCACAGCGCCTGACCTTCCAAATGAGTTCTTTCCTAATGGCCCGAGCGAGAGTTCAATTGCACTTGATAAAGTGTTTACGGGACTACCAACGCATTGGGCTGGTGTGTTCATGGTTTCCAGTTCTCGGGGGATTCTTAAAGGGCATATATTGGCTTCGAAATCCATGCTAGGATCGATCATGGGAGATGAGCCCTGCCAAGCATGGACTGTGATCCTGGAGCCTGGCACTCCTGGTAGGTTCGCCGATGGTGAAACCCGGGAGTCATGAATACTAAAATTCTCTTTGATAGATGTGACCGAAGAAGAATATGGATCCCTCATTATTGATCAGGTGTCAAACGAAGTATATGGTCACGTCATCGACCGTGGACCTCTAGGACAGGTTTATGTCTCTCCTATGAAACAGGTACAGCATCAAATAGACACGCGCTCTGAAGACCAAGTTCTCGACACATCTCAACCGACTACGCCTGATATTTCAAGTGAATTTCCAAATGATGATGGACTCAGCACAAATCATGTTCGTCGGTCGGAAGGCCAAGGTGAAATACCGTCATTCTCAGAGGAAGCCTCACAGTGGCACACCGTTCAACAGACCAACAAGATGGCGGACGGCAGCCAAAACCAACCAAGTTTTACAGCCGAGGAGTTCGCGAAGTTCAAGCAGTGGCATCGAAACAATGAACTTAGTCTCATTTATGCTTCGCTGGTGCTCGGCATCCCTTTGACCGACAAGGAGGACGAAATGATGGAATCATTGGAAAGGCAGAAAGTTCGTGCATGAGGCTATACCTATAGTCTGGCAACGGGGCGTCGCTTACACGCAGCGTTAGGAAATGAAGAAGATGAACAAGAAATGGATGGTTCTTGGCCCAATTAATGAACCGGCCCAGTATTCTATTGAAGCCAAATTCGACACCGGTGCTGACTTGAATTATATCACTGAGGGTATGGTTCAACTGATGGGATTGGAAAAAAAGAGGCTGGATCCCCCTCGAGCAATCAACACAGCTGTTGGTCCTGGAGGACAAAGCGAGTCCCATGTACTCGCTAATTGGCGGGGTCGTCCAGGATGCGGTGGTCGCATCGAGTTCTTTGTCCTGCCTGAGACATCAGCGATTACCATGCTACTGATTGGCGTCGAAGATAAGAATTGCTGGGATGAATTATCGGAGGAGCAACCAGAGGACGCCATCTCCTACACTACTTTAAGTAAGCAAAAGCTAAGTTTTGTATCTTCCCTTTGCTGCTTTAGTTCGCCAGCTCATCGTCATCCAGGCCCCAGAAAGGATCGAGAGTGATGCGCTTCGCGCGGCGGTGCAGAACGATCAGTTACAATTGGGGCGCAAGAAAGTAGCTCATGAGGAGAGGATTGGCAGCAGCAGCGGCAGCAGCAGCAGCTCGAAGGGATCTCGCTCAAATGAGAAAAAAACCACGAGAAACTAGACTTTTCAACTCGTTTGAAGAATTCTGGCAACGAGCTTAGATGACTTGAATCTAGCATCAAGACGGGCACAGCTTGACGTTTCATATTTCAGTGCATTCAGAATTGAGGTAGATTTAACTACAATAATAAATCACAACTGCTCGGGTTACGAAAACTTGTTAAACTTCATTTCGTTTTTGCCTGCGTACATAAATATAGGCGTTCCTCATGATGTCACAGCCCACTATGCAATAGCCATAAGTTTCTTATTTGAAAGCAGTCCGGCGCCACTACAGTACGACATCCATCAGCCCGCCTTGGAAGGGCTACATCGACTACCTCCCTGTACGACGCTCCTTGACTCGACAATGACAGTGTCGTGGTATTTGTATCATAATTCAACGTTCTATCATGACAATTCTATCGCTAAACAATTCCAAGAGAGCGTATGGGTATCGAAAGGAGCGTGAGATGTACAGACTCTAAGAAGGCGGATTCCAGCAGGCCTCTAGGCAGAAGCAGCCTGTGCCTTGTCTTCTTTTATCATTTTTTTTTTAAACTCGAACTGAGCCGTCTTGAACTATTTCGTCGAAGACTTGTCTGAGTCACTGTCATCATCATGATGCAACAGATGATCCATCTTCTGCTTCATGGTCTCAGGAGCTTCGGGCTCTGGCTCTGCAGGCTTAGGAGCAGCGACAGCTGGGGCGCTTTCAGCCGGCTCCTCTTCATGGTGCAGCAAATGATCAACCTTTTGCTTAATTGTCTCATGCGTCTCATCATCCTTAACCTCCGGGACGACGGCAGCAGGTGGGGCGCTCTCGACAGGCTCGTCCTCATGATGCAATAAATGACCGACCTTCTGCTTAATCGTCTGCTCGACCTCGACCTCTTCAGTCTTCTGGACTACAACCGGTGGGGCAGCTTCAATGGGTTCGTCGCCGTGGTGGAGAAAGTTTTCAACTCTCTGCTTGAACTTGTCACCAGCATCTATTTCCTCTGAATCCTGACCCACGACAGTCGATGGGCCGCTTTCTGCTGTGGCTTCCTCGCTGCTGTGGTGGAACAGACCTTCTCTGACCTTTTTCTTGATCTTTCCAGATATTTGAACTTCTTCAGGCTCAACGACGCGATCCGAAGGACCGGCGTGCTCAGGCTCATCTCTGTAGCGCTCCTCGTCATCATCGTGGCGGGCAAACATGCCACCGTGATCATCAGAGTCCCGTCTCTTACGGAGCCACTTGGGAGCTTGCCATTCTCTCTTCTTGGAGAACCAGCCGCCCGAGGACTCAAACTCGGGGACCTTGACACCCTTGGTGCCGGGAATCAGCTTGATACGACGGGCCTGGTGGAACCAGGGGATCCTCGGGAGCGAGGTTGGCCGGATCCGGTGCTCGCAGTGGGGACACTCGGCCGGGACGATCTGCAGGGCGAAGTATTGCGTCAGATCGTAGAGTGCAAGACCTGCGGAAAGGCTTCGTACCGAGAAATATACATGAATCAAGCTAACAGCGGCACGAATTAGTCGCTTGATCATGATTTGTACACCAAGCACGCGGCGGGAAAGTTCTTACAAGTTGATCAATAATGGGATTGTAGCGTACGCAGCGAGGGCCGCAATCTTTCCACTGAGCTCGTCCGATTTGGTCCAAGAAAAGACCAGCACAATCAGCAGCGCAGCTGCCAGAACGACATCAATCACAAAGTAGATGATGGGATGCTTGGAGTCGCAGGCGGCTTCCTCGTCCTCATCCTCGGAACTGGAGCTGCTGCTGCTGCTGCCACTGCTGTGCCTCCTCCGTCTGTGTTGCAATCGCATGCGAAGCAGTGTGAATAGTGAGAATCCGGACGAGAACGCCAGCGGTACTAGACCAACAGCCGGTACCGCATGGTGGGATACGATACCCTCTGCCAGTAGTAGCGGAAACGCTGGAACGAATGTCGCCGCAGCGACGGCACGCAAATTGAGTGTCGCCATCCTGTGTATTCTGCTTCACTTGCTACTTCACAAGCAAACATAACAAGAACGAGAAGGAAACAATCACGACTTGAAAAATAAATTTCAGCGGTGAAGCTCGGGCGTACGCGAGAACGGTCACAAATACTATTTGCACGCGATGATCCTAGACTTGTCCAAGAGGGGCGATAAGATGCCCCATTTACAATCCACCGCTAAGAGCCAATCAATCCGTGCCATGGCATCACGAGCTTTGACTGTGAAGGTAAAGCTTGGGTGGGAAGAGAGCTGGCAAGTGTGGATAGAAAAGCACAGTCCATCGAAGCAAACAAGAAGAGTCTGGAGCGAACCAATTCACGATATTCACAAGAGCGACGATGATGTGTACGATGTAAACGAGATGTTGGTATACGCTCGTACTTGAAATGCAGTAGTAGTATGAATTGCTTAGAATTGCTTATTATGAACAGGGATATGCTATGTCTTTAGCTGCATTAGAGCTGTTGGAATACAGCCATGCTACTGCAAGGGTCTCCTTCTACTGCCTTCTAGCCAGCAACTTCCCAGCTGGACGCAGAACGGATAGCTAGACAGTACTAAATATCACATGCAGGTTTCTCTACACTACAATCGTCTGCGACAAACAAAACAGAGGTTGAGTGGCCCGGCCCGCATACGCCAAAGCTTGGGTGGATTTTTTAGCCCAAGACCCCGATCTACGGAGGAGTTACATATGATGCAACAAACAGCAGTGGGGGGTCATTCATGCATGGATGCGCTGATGATCGACTTTTAGTCTGCAGTGGTTGCTGCTTTCACTAATGTCCGTCGTACGATACCGAATCTCGTTTTCTGAAGGAAAGAAGATGTCAATTTGTGTGTGTAGTGGGTGACGTTGCTGTTGGAGGCAATTGGAAGGAAGGCGCAAGTTAATGTCTCAAATCACAATCTGTGCAGCACAGCGATGGATTTAAGGTGGGCGAGTCTCTCCGCTCTATCGTGTGCTGTGTCGCAGGCATCTCGCAGGCATCAGGGTCCTCTGAAGAAAACGTCCTTCGTCAGCGGCTGTGCGCCCATTGGCAATAATGGCCAATTTGCAAGCTGCGAACGAAATCCTACCAACTTAATATCACTTTCAGCTTTGTGCAAGATCAAGGAGCAGCACGACAGCAGCAATCACGACCGGCGTGGTCAGCAGGATGCGAACACCTGCAGCTCGCAGATAAATTGCAACCATTTGATTATCCTACATGCTGGCGTGGCTGCCTCGTGTTCAACCAGACGGGGGCGGAGGAACGCCGTCGTCGAATGAAAATGTTACAACAAAAACGCCTGCCCCCAATTCGATTGCCGGGAATATTCTGTGCAGAGTACCACGTACAATCCATATCTCCTTCCCCGGAGGGTCTCAGCCACTTGTGTTAGTAGGCGAGAAGCTCGGCCGATCCACCTAATCCCACATGGTAAAAATATTACGAAGGTGTCACAAAACGTCGTCTAGAAAACCATCGTGCAACGCGACACTGAAAAAAGGTCATCCAAGCCAGGTCCCGATACGCGTGGTTTTCGCTCTATTTCTTGGGTGCATCTCTCGGTCTCCCAACATGGAAGATGCGAGATGAAAGCTTGTAATGGCGTGGTTCCCGTCCGCCCGAGGCGTCGGGCAGAGAACCCACGTTGCCCGCATTTAGCCTCAGCTGAACAATAACTGTTGCTCCCGCTGAACGGCCCGTGGAGGCTGACGCACTTAAAAATTGGCTCTTTTTATTCTGTATTTGCACGGATCAGGCGACTTACATCCAGCTGACAATTCACAGAGAAAGGGCGCTCGGGATCTACCCTTGCGCGTCCTCGCTTCGGTCAGATTTAGTTGTACTCGAGATATATGAGGAAAACGATGTTGTATCACCGCTGGCGATCGAATCTTACCACAATGTGGTACCTCAGAACTTCCGAACGAATGTCTCAGGTATGATGGGACGGCCAACCAACAAATCACGGCCTGTTTCCCTGGAGATGATAAAATTCAAATTCCATTTTACCTCGTCAAAGCTCGTCTTGTTCCCCCCCAGTCAAGCCACAGTGGGATGGGGGGATTTCCACTCGCTTGCAGTCTTTCTCAATTTGGCTGCTGAATCGATAAATAGTCGCCTGTGCCGCACCGCTGGATCCAGAAAGGCGCATTGCCTTAACTGTCATTGGAGACCCATACTGTCGGATCTCGAATACAAACCAATAATGATACGACTCGTCGACTTTGAGCAGGATTTCATTGACCTCGAATCCACGGTCCACGGTAGGAGTCTGGGGGGCCAAAGTGCTGATAGGCCGATACTACACACCGACAGCTCATATTCTCTCCCACTGGTTGTCTGCTCTAAAGGATAGGAAACATAACGCATAACGCCCTACTATGATTATCTTCTCTTGGCATATATACCCCTCAGCGTTCCCTACTTCTCCTTATCTCTTGATCTTGCGTCGGTCTATCTAAATTTTTCATCGCCCACCATGGACACCGGCGCAGCTGCTTCGGGGAGCGATGCACGGGGGAGCCACTCTATCGAGAAGCAACATGGCAACGTTGCCGATTCTCCGTCTGGAACAGAAGTCGATGAGGCCCAACATGACAATACTGAGGATTGGAAGATCTCGAAACATGAGTTGTACATTATCTTGTCGTTGACAATTATCAACATGGTTGTGGCGCTGGATGCGTCTGTAATAGTAACAGCATTGAATGTGAGTATGACTTGTTCTAAGGTCAAAGATTCCATGACCCGTTGCTAATCAAAATCCCACTAAGTCAATCATATCGGATATAGGAGGCAATACAACTGAAGGCTTCTGGATAGGCACTTCGTATCTGCTTGCGTCAACAGTGGTCATGCCGCCCATGGCCAATATCAGCGAGATCTTTGGAAGACCCGGTTGTCTGATGGTGTCGCTTGTACTGTTCACAATTGGAAGCATTTTGTGCTGTGTCGCTGGCGACATCAATGTCCTACTCGGCGGCCGTGCTGTACAGGGCATCGGTGGTGGTGGTATCTGGGTGGTTTCGCTTTTGCTTTTGACTGATATTGTACCTTTGCGACACAGGCCAAAGTGGTGGTCGGTCATATCCTTGGGCTGGGCCGTCGGTCTCGTCATTGGTCCGTTGATTGTAAGTCTTTACTTTCCAGTGAGCAGTCACGAAGGTACCACTAGGTAACACTGACATGTTCGTCTATAGGGCGGTGCTATTGGTCAGAATACAACCTGGCGTTGGGTCTTTTATTTGAACTTTCCCTTTTGCGCCTTTGGTCTCCTGGTTACACCTCTGCTCTTGACCATTCGTCCCAAGGCCGAAACGTATCAAGAGAAGCTGGCGCGGCTTGACTGGGTCGGCGGAGCCCTCTTCACCGGTTCTCTTACAACATTTCTCTTTGGTTTGACAGCAGGTGGCGTACAGTTCCCGTGGAACTCTGCTAAGATCTTAGCGCCACTCATTATTGGATTCGTCGGGCTCATTGCCACCGCCATATGGGAGGAATATGGCGCGAGGGAGCCCATGATCAAGAGATCTCTCTTCCACGACTGGAGTTCCATCATTACCTACTTTGGAGGCTTCGTCCAAGGCCTTGTCATGTACGGCGAACTATACTATGTTCCATTCTTCGCTCTGGCTGTAAAGCAGGTTTCGCCGATCCGAGCAGGCGTCATCCTCTTACCCGTCATGCTGATTCTTGTTCCAAGCGGTGCTGTGGCCGGGGCTATAGTCAGTCGGGTCAACAACTATCGCTACGTAATATGGATCGGATGGCTGCTGGCAACACTCTCAAGCGGGCTGCAACTACTCTGGACAGCCAACATCTCGGATGCAGTCTGGTTTGTCACTCTCATCATACTGGGTCTCGGCCACGGATTTGTACTCAACGCCCAGACCTTTGCCTGTCAAGCGTTGGCGAAACAAGGAGACATTGCCTCGGCAGCGGCAACATACGGCTTCGCGAGGCAATTTGGAACAGCAGTCGGCGTCGCAGTAGGGAGCACGACCTTCCAGAATGTCATGGCCTTGAAGCTAAATTGGGAAGGCTTGCCGACAGACATTGCATCCAATGCCGAGGGCTATGTCTCTACGCTACACGGACTACCAGACGATGATCCTACCAAGAGCGCAATCTTGAATGCATACGTCTTTGGCTTTCAGGGAGTCTGGAAGGTGTTTGTCGCCATTGCTGGAATCGCCTTCTTCTCAAGCTTCCTCATACGACCATCCAATCTTGATCGTGAGAACGAGACAGCACATACTCTGGCCAAGAGCCGTATTATCAAATCATCGAAATGATTGGATTAGTATGATTGTAACGATGTACATATTTACACACAAATAACATGTACATAGAATGTAATTTTCTCGTTGCCTATTCGATGGCATAAATGACGTGTACTAGCACAAACACTGACTACTCGTTTCGTCCAACCGGAGCTCTCACGTAATATGATGGAAGGCGTTTGACCCCAAATCATAAACCTCGAAATACTCTTTCACCATACCTATGAAAGCCCGAGAATTGGTACTGTAGAGAAATCTTGCATTGTTGTATTGTCTCCCGTCGCTGATGGTGACCTGACTTCTTTTTGCCGTTATAGCCTTGGATGGCATAAAGATACGAGAGATCCAAAGTTATGCCATTTGCGCCATATGAGTGTTTGTTACCTGCTAATATGCATGCAGGTAGTAATTTCCATCTGAAGCGGCTGCGGTACCGAGTGTGCTCTGTCGCACCATTATTCGGTAGATTGAGCCAATGGATATTCTGTGTAGAATAGCCAATATTGCCGGCAATTAGATGACTCAACTACTACTACCGACAGACTTGGCTCAAAGGGTAGTGCAGTATACTATTGTGACTCTATATTCACCAATAAATGTGATTCAATCCGATCTGGTACAAATTTTCAAAGCAAATACGATGGAACAAACATGACTGGAGCTTGCTCATGAGGCAGTCCAAATGTAAAACACTTTAGCTTGTTCCATGCAATGAAGCAAACATTATGCATTGCACACATACTGTTACTGCAAGCACTTTGCGAAAACAGCTTGGCGAGCATGTCTGCTTTAAGGGTGATTCACACTGACATAGCATAAGTGGTTTATTCTAACGATTGAAGAGTCAGCTGGAAACCCCTTCCCACTTTGCTGTCATCGTCCGTGTTATAAATACTTCTCATCCAAGTCGTTAAGGGGTTCAATCTTTCTTTTACCAGCAGACTGGTTTACAGCAGTTTCAACTCACTGCCATTTTTGAGCAACCTTATCAAGAAGGATTGAGGATGCAGCCTCATTGACGTAGTAGTCATAAGTACTATTCTGTTTGTTCATCATAAGAGTTGAATGTCTATCACTCAACGACAAGACTTTTGTCGTCTGCACCACAGTCGATGCACTGACGCCATGGACGGGTCACAACAAGGACGGCTCCGAGTGGTCGTCTTCCACTCGGCAGTCTACCAAATGCAGTATGCATTGTTGATTTGCCAAAGCCCGAGGGCCGCAATAGAGTACTTAGCCAAGGCGGTGCAACCCCCAAAGGTCTGCCGAAGAACATGCCGCAGGTTGTCACTTCAGAAGGCATCCATGTCCACGCGGACAGAAAATCGTTTGCCACCAAGGTAGTAGTGGACGCAATGGCTGTAGGATTGACGAGTATAAGATGGAGGTTCGCAATTCCAAGAACTCTCCGAATACTATCATTATGGACGCCATCACCAGGCCGGCTGATACTATGGAGTGGCGCCCAGGTCAGAGGATTATTCATTAGGAAATATCCTCGAGTACAACGCCTGTTCAAGAAATACCCAAAAGTCTGGGTTGATCAAGAACCGATTGATGTCCCGGAGGGCGAACAAATGAAAACCTCCCTCGTTGAAGGCTTTTGCCATGAAGAACTGCGAGCCCAGCAGCTTTTATTGCGCGTCATTATGGCAGCAAAACACAACAGCACTCGTTTCTGCCTTTATTCTTTCATTGTGGCAGTTGAGCTGCCACATACTCAATACAAAAGCACCCGTATACTCAGCATTCGCTGTCCTCACTTGCGAGTCATCAATCGGACTGACGCACACACGAAGTAATCGCAGCCCCTTCAACCGTTGGCATTGGCTAAGTTATACGCCAGCGAGCGTATCGGAATTGTCTACTCAGCATGATCATGCCTTTGGAGACGCGTCATCACTAGTCGAAGAACTGGATGTGCTCCTTGCAGGACCAAGAGTACACAAGCAGGCTCCTCGATCGCTTGGGCTTTCGTCTGGACGACATCATCAAGGCCTGGGGTGCCACTCAGGGCAGAGGAGAGATTAAGGTGGCAACGGTCAACTGGACCGTTGTCGTCCCGTATATCATTGAGAAAGAGGTCCCGTGGACTGAGAAACTTGGAAAGGCACAAATTTGGCGTCATTTGCCTGCCTACTACAATACCAGAAGCACATGAAACAGAGGCAGGAAGCCACTGCTTTGGTCCAGTGGAACCGACACGAGAACCCGTAGGACATTTTCGGACGTCCAGATCCCAGTTCCCTGTCATGCGGATATCAGACCGCAATCTAGATCGAACCCTTCGAACAAGCTTTCCACTCTCAAGAAGCTGGAGAATTAGCCCAGTGGCTCAAGATGGCCGAAGACGGCAAATCAATGTTCAAATACTATGACCAGAGGTTCCAAGAACTTGGGTCGTTTGCGTCTGCCAGTTCGAACGCGGACATTCCGTTGCGTTCGTGGTGCCTATCTCGTTGCTCCGCATTTGCGGGCGATACATGAAAATGTTTCTGTGCTTCAACGAACTTACTTGACATAGTATCCACACCAGAAAGCAGAAGAACCTGCAGCAGAACCTGCAGCAGACTCCGCTCGCTGTCCTGCACCAACAATTCAGAGGTGCTGACTATCTCGTCATACAAAAGTATGATGGGCCTGGCTCGGCTTGCGCAAATTAAACAGCGTCTGGAGAGGGGGAAGTCCATAGACCTTCACTTTGGCAGGATGCCGTTGCCTTCGGTCAAGATCAAATTAGAGTCACCAAACGAGAGTCGATCGAATATCGCGCTCTACAAGCTAGAATCCAGGAGCTTGACTACGTACCTAGAAGGCGTCGCCGCCAACGACGACGACGAGATGGTATTTGACTGAAAGACTGAGAGTTTCACAAGAAGGCGGTCTCACCTGCGGCTCTTTTCTCTCATCATTTTTATTTTCTGGCATGGCGTTTTTTTCTTCTCTGATTTCTTCTTTTCACAACCCCGAAGCAATCACAAACATTTGAAACTCCTATCCTGCGTCTTTAAGCAGTGATATTATCTGGTGTTGAAATAGTCGACCGCTGCTCACAATAGGGAGGAGCATTGTGAGCTCATAAAGGCAATCGGCCGCTACCTGGCGAATCAGGCAGACTGGAGCCACCAGATGGCACGACGCTTTGGCCGAGCACGATCCCGATTCCGACATTGGAGGGGGCAGCCTCGTTGGCGCAGAGAGCAATGGCGAGGGCGACGATTCCGAAAGGCGGCCATGGGCGATATCTAGGGTTGTGTGAGTAACTTATGTTACTTCAAATTCTTCCGTCTCTCTTCTTCGATGATCTTTCTTCCCTTTGATCATCATCAATGCCCTGATGGAACATCTGGATGATTTCTATTCAGCCTACATGGACGATATCTTGATCTTCTCCGAGAGTCAAAGAGAACATGAGCAACATGTTAAATAAATGCTGCAGAAGCTGAGAGATGCAGGGCTGCAGGCACATATCACGAAGTGCGAGTTCCATGTGACGGATACCAAGTTTCTGGGATTCATCGCGGGAGTTGACGGCATTAAGGTGAACCTAGAGAAGGTTGCCGCCATGCGTGTTTGGAAACCGCCAACCAAATCAAACGGTTTAGGTAACGTCAAAGAATCCCAGGCATTCCTAGGATTTTGCAATTTCTACAGGAAGTTCACCCGCGACTATGGAAGGATAGTTCGACCGTTGACGGCATTGACGATTACCACATGGATAGGAAAATCGACAATGGTCGCACATTATCTCACATTTTTGAACAGAAGGATTTTCAAAGCCTTTTCCTTCGTGATACACTTCCGCAGTGGCAGGACTCGCTGTCGGCTGCTAAGAAGCCGGGAGGTGGACTGCGCATCTGCCACGACTATCGAGGCCTCAATGAGGTGACGATTAGGGAACAATTCTCCATACCACTGATCCAACTTACACTCGCAAGAATGGGCAAGCATGACGGTTTACCAAAGCGAATGTCATTGCTGCCTTTCACAAGACGAGAATATCAGAGGGAGATGAATGGAAAACAGCCTTTGACAAAGAGGATCAGAGGCTGGAAGCGAGACTTGTGTGTCTACCTTTGGCGCAAGGCCATTCGCAGGTAAACGTGAGTGGTTACAAGACGAGATGTGGGCTGTCTGAACATTTGATCACACTTTTTGGACTGTGCAACGCACCACCGTACTTTCAGAATTATATCAAGCAGGCACTCATTCAATAGATACGTGCTTAATAGAGACGAGGGTACACTCCGTCTAAGTCCCGGGATCATCAGTAATCTCTGCTTAAAAGCTCGATTCAACAGCTATGGACACCCGAAGAGGAGGGAAAAAAAGGCAGTAAAGAAAACAAGTCCGTAGAACGAGTATTCGATTTACACTTTGGGTTCCGTTGGACTTCTTGGAGATATTGGTCTTGGTTGAACTCTATTTCCCATCTTGACAGCGAATGAACTCCACCTACTTTAGTCGCGGGAAACCCATGCATGCCATGCCCTTGTTAAGGAGAAGCTTCGACATCTCCACCACCCACCCCTCTTATCAACTTCACAGAAAATTGCGATAAGAACTCCTGAAAGTTGCTTCTTCCTGATTGAAGTCCAAAGTCCAATTGTCGCTGCCTAGTGGACGATTGATGGGTGCGACTTCGAGTATCATCCTATGTAAATGACTATAATATACTCAATTGGCCCTTTTTCGTCCGATCCTCCCGTGACGCTCCGTGAGAGCTCTCGAATGTCAAAATGGGCTACAAATTCGGTTGGACAGCAAAGGATGACGTGGCTATGCACAAGATTGGCGATTCGCTCGAGGCCGACATGAATCCGGGAGCGACGGTTATGTGGTTTGGCAAACATGAAGGTGCCCGCATAGACGAACTGACCGAGGAATATCGCCGGCATCTGGAGCATCGCTCGTACTGGACCAGGACTCCCGACGTATGGCAAAAAAGCTCAGAGATATCTCCTATGAAACGTGTCGGAATGCTAATCCTGGCCAAGTTGCTCCGATTCAGAGACTTGCACACACGATATCTGGATTGGCTCGACCAGGGGAGAAGTCCCCTGTCGGCCACTGTCTGGTTTGGAAAGTACAAGGGCCATGAACTGAGGATACTATACACGAGGCCTCGGAGATGGGACTGGCTAATAGAGCACTGTGGCAAATGGAGACGGGCTCTGCTAGACATGGTACGCAGATACAATCAGTGGAGGGACGTACATGAGCCGGATTGGCGATACAGGCGGCGGCGAAGACGAGACACACAGGGCCGGATGATTGTCAACAAAATTGGCGAGCGCCTCTTACCGAGTGATGACCGACCGGCTTCCGACTATGATGATTCGTACGCAACCGACGATAGCTTTATAGTTCCAGATGCCGAGACGGATACGGAGCAAGTGGACGCGAGCAGCCTTGAAGAAAATGACCCTTTTGGGCCAAGCAGCGATGCAGAGAGCGATGTGATACTGGACGGAGATTTCGATGCCGAACAACAGGAGTCCAGGGTGATTGGCACAATGGAAAGTGAAGGAGAACTGACGCCACGGAGTGCTGCCAGACGGGACGAAAGGAAGCAACCGCTCACGCGGTTTGGCGACAATGATGGGGACTCTGACAATGAATTCCCGTCCGTAGCAGCCATGTTTCGGACGCCGCAGAGGATTCGAGCTTCACGGTCTCGGGCGGTGAACGACAGTGATGTACGCAAACCCACGCGAACACAACGGAGCATTGCAGTATCATCAAGCAGCCAGAGTCACGCAGCTTCGGGTGGTGAGGACGATGAAGACGAAGATGACGACGAAGCTCGACCACAGTTTTCCGATGCCATAAATCGGCTGTTTGATATCGAGGCGAAAGGTGGACGAGAAGGCAGAATCGGCACAAGAGTGCAAACATCACCGAGAAAAGTCATTTCCCATGAGATCAGCCCTGGCGACGACGACAACTTGGCAAGGAATACTCATGCTTCAGCGAGGTCATTGAGGAGCATCCCTCAATTGCCGCCTCCCCGAGAGGAAGAGGAAAATGATTCAAGCAGCAGCAGTGAGCCAGTCCAGTCGCCCACAAAACGCATTTCGTTCATGGGCCGATCAACAAAAGTATCACCCATGCGTAGGAGGCACAGTCAAGTTGTCGCGACTTCGGGAAGAAAATCTGCGCATAGCTCGCCTAGGAAGAATTCAATATCACCGTCCAATCAGCCAACACCTCAAGAACCGGTCAGCTTGATCACTTCTTCAGAGGAGGATGCCGAGCCGGTCCGCTCAGCCTCCAAAAGGCGCGATTCGGGAATGTCTGTCTCTCAGCCCTACGCTAATGGACGGAATGCCTCCCCATATGATTCCGACGATCTGCCAATTTATCCAAAGGACTTTGGTCGTAGTACTGCTGCTCCAGCCAATAGCATGGAAAGTCCAATGTCTTTGGACTCGGATGACAAGCCCCTTAGGCCACGGTCAAGTCCAACCAAACATACTTCTGCCACGGAGGACCATGCCATTGGCATTGATTCCGACGATGAACCAATAAGGCCGACGCATAATCGACGCAAACAGGCCCAATCTCAAAAGATGTATATTGGTTCGGACGACGAGCCCATCAGTCCTAGAAAACTAAATCGTAGAGGTTATCGATAATCCTGTATTCAATGGAACATTTCAGTTCCTGCTAGATGACAGAGAACGTGGTGGGAAGCCGCTGAGCAGGTACAACTCAATACCAACTTGTCACCGGGTGAAAACAAGGCAAACACACGGGATTCCATGTGCATCAAATATCACAAACACGAAAAGATCAACGCTGCAATGGATCTTACGATGGATGCTCTTTGCTCGTATGCGGCTGTTGGATTGTCATGGCGCGTGCCGGGAGTCGCCAGAGGGAGAAGAATTGGTGGAAATTTCCCCAATTTGGGTACAGTCTTAGTGAATGGGTACCTGCAGTTTAGCGCACCTGGTTAGGGGGATGATGGGATCCATGCCCCGCAGATGAGAAGTTTTAGCGCTGTTTGAGCGCTACTGTAAGGGATCCGCAGGAATGTTCCCTTTTGCCCTTGCTTTGGGGGTGTGAGGGGATTGCAGCAAGTTGGTTTTTGTCTTAGGTCAGCAAAAGTTTCGTAGTGTACGGATGTAGAGTAGTGAACGATGATCTCTTTATGCCAATGACGACAGTGATGCTGAATGGTGCCGCCGCCGACGATGATCTTGATGCCAGATGCCAGATTAGGTTGGACTGCTAGTGTGCGTACATAAGATGACAGGACGGGACGAAATAAGAGAGATGCCCCCAGAGTGCCAAAGTTGACAGAAAGGTTTGTGCTTAACAAGTAAGGTTAAGATTTTTGTGGGAATCTGTTATGGAGGGATGCGGTGTCTAACGAGTGCTGCTTAAGGGCCTATGTCCGCTGGAGGAAATATCAGCTGCCCCTTGGGTACAGATGGATATTGCTATAAGGGACAATTATCGTCTTAAGCAGAGCCGCGCCGTCCCTTCCAAATGAAGATCCAATGGCGACGGCAGCAATGCACGTCCCACCGAGGCAGCTGATTCGGCTCTCCACTGGTCACGGCGGTTTCCACTAAACAGGCGACAGTGAGGACCAACGGGGTTAGGTGCCCCTGCCAAGACTTCGCCAATTTCATGGCCATGCACTTCGTCCCATCGTATCCCAGATTTGCGCCCAGGGGCCCCAGCGGATTGACGGCAGAACGTGCGTCGTGCGCGCTTTTGGGGGGCTCCAAAGGGCTCCTAAACCTGGTCATTGGAGTCTTGGTACCGGGGAGGGGGCTTAGACTGCCTATCTGTAGGTCTGCTAGGTCTGCAGGAAGGGAGGGAGCGAGAATTGGGAGATACCAGTGAAGGTCTTGGCTCGGCAACTCCAGCAATAATAATATTTTGTCTCTTTTCTTTATTCTCCTACCAACCACAATCAAAACGACCTTGATATTTGTCGTTATTCACTCCTTCTTTGCCTCTTCTTAGCTCGGACATCACTCATTCACTCCTTGCTTTGGACAATTGGCACCTAGGCTGCCTTACACTCTTTTTACAGTCCTAATCTATCGACGTCTTTGCGCGACCAAACCGCAAAACAAACAACAGATACACACACGCTCCTTGCCGTAATCAATCAATCAGTTCACCTTTCACAATGCGTTTCTCCCGCACTCTGGCCGCCAGCGCCGTCGTGGCCGTCGCCTCTGCCGATAACTACTATGGTTTCAACTCGGGTTCCCTCAAGGACGATGACTCTGCCAAGTTCAAGGCCGACTTCGTCCAGGAGATGACCACGGCCCAGAACCTTGCTGGCGCCCCCGTCACCTTCAACGCCGTGCGTCTGTACACCAACATCCAGGCCTACTCCACCACCGACCCCATTGAGGCTTTCGAGGCCGCTGTCGAGACCAAGACCTACCTCCTGCTCGGTATCTGGACTTCGGGCACCACCTCTATTGAGAACGAGATGACCGCCCTCAAGGCCGGTCTCGACAAGTACGGCTCTGAGCTGGCTGACCTCATCATTGGTATGTCCATTGGTAGCGAGGATCTCTACCGTAACTCGGCCACTGGTGTTGCCAACTCGGCCGGTGTTGGTGCCGACCCCGATGTCATTGTCGGCTTCATCAACGACTTCAAGACGGCCTTCGCCGACTCCTTGATCGCCAACGTCCCCATCGGACACGTCGACACCTGGGACGTCTGGCCCAATGCTACTAACAAGGCCGTCCTCGATGCCGTCGATTGGATTGGTGTTGATGAATACCCCTACTACGAGAGCGGCAAGGGTAACGCCATCGAGAACTCCGGTACCCTCTTCGATACCGCCTACGATGCCACCCTTGCTGCTGTTGGTGACAAGCCCGTCTGGGTTACCGAGACTGGCTGGCCCTACGTCGGTGAGACCTGGGACGAGGCTGTCGCTAGCGTCGAGAATGCCAAGTACTACTGGGACGAGGTTGGTTGCCGTCGTCTCTTCAACCAGGTCAACACTTTCTGGTACAACCTCCGTGACTCCAACTCGGCCAACGAGATGAAGTTCGCCATCACCGACAACCTGTCCACCGACGCCCGCTTCAACCTGTCCTGCCCTACTACTTTCGATACCCCCTCTTCTACCTCGACAGGCTCTGCTACCGGCACCGCTACCGGAATCCTGACCGCCACCGCATCTGGTACGGGTGCTTCCACCACTGGTACTTCCTCGTCTGGCTCTTCCGGCAGCAGCAGCGGATCTTCTTCCAGCGCTTCTTCCACCAGCTCTGCCGACACCTCTGACGCCATCTCCCGCGGCTCAGTCTCGGCTGTCTCCGCCGTCATTGCCTTGATGGGCGCTGTTTTCATGCTGTAAATTTAGCATGATGAAGTGATTTCGAGGTGGCCAGCTTGTCCTCCGGTTTTTCTCCCGCATATATTCATCACATTTCGCTCTGCCAAGGGGTGACAGATGCATTAGATACGGAAATGGGAGCTACACGATTGTAATATAGAGGTTTCCGGCGGACAGTCGATCTATAGAGGCTGCCGATACTGACAGTTTTTGCTTTCTGCGCGGCGCGCTCATCTGGACAAATTTGATTTTAAAACCAAACTTTACACGATTTTTGTGTTCTCATTTTCCGATATGCATGTTCATGATAGAGATCCGTTCTCATTTGACGATCCGCTTCTTCTTCTACTGCTCTTAGACATGCCTTGATGTCAGGCCAGTTCGTCTCATCAGGAGGTGGTGCAATATCTAGGAGTAAAGCTTGGGTATCAATTTCGATATGTTTTTAATTAGGTCTGTACCATTTGCAAAACACTGTCAACTGACTTTTTGCCTCGTCACTATCTGATCCTTATTTGGCAAATGGCGAGCAAGTGTAGTAATAACGTGACTGTGGTAGGACGATGGAAGCACATACGGGTGGTAAATATACCTCGGCTTTTGACTTTGTGGCTTCAAGCGCCTCTCAGCGGCCCGGGCCGCCAAAACGATGCGTCTGGATGCAGCCCGCCAATAGTTGCCTTCATGAACGCCAAAGTAGAATGACTGCGGCTGCACCATGGAAGTATAGTTCTACACATCATCAACAACACAGTAGAATAATGAATTAATAATGCTACCTGTATGTGAACTGCAATGAATTCTATCAATTCAGAAAATCGTCAGTACAACCACCGTTTGCCATGCCCAGTTTCATCAGACCGGGTTGGCCGTGAGACGTTTGTCCCTCAGGCCGCGAACAAAGAGGTGGGGGACAACAAACAGAGAGCTTATGGTTGAAGTTAATAGACAAAGTTTTCAACAAATGACCAGTCACTGGGCACGCCTGACGCAGGAAGCTTGGTTTTGTGGTCGAGTGGCCTGACGGATCCGTGCCCCCCGCCCATATGTCCAGACGTTAGGGTATGGAATCTTGAACCCACCAGGGCAACCTGAGTTCAAGTAGGGGGATCGACTGATGTCCGCCTCTCTCGAGGTGTTGAGTTCATAGTCTCTCACATCTTGTGTCCCCGGTAATGATTGATGCTGCTCATACATCTTGGTGCAAGAAGCCATACGTCGAAGACGAGATTAAGTTGATTTATTTGGAATTGAGGACTATTCTCAAGTTGGTCTGTTAAAGTACAATATTACCAAAACTATGTACAAGAAATCTATGTGTTCCCATTTCACGGTCAATGTTGAAGTCCCGACTGTATGTCTAAGTTGCCAAAGTCCCATCCAAACAGATCAAGTAGTACAAGTAAAGTAAAAATATTCGTAAGCTCGTAAAGTCGCCCGGCTCCCACACAATCAAGAGTCCTCGAACGGTTCAAGTTTGTGGAGCGTCTCCATGCCACCTTCTTCATCTCCCAAGTCTTCCACCTTGATGCGATCGACCTCGGCGTCGGCATCCTTGGCCACGAACCGCTGCGGATCGCCCTTTTCGTCAGCGGCCGCATTGTCCAGGAAGAAGGACAGCATGATCTGGCACCAGTTGATGTAAATCTCGTCCACGACCGACGTCACCTCGGCCTCCATATCGTACATGATATTCATAAAGTTATTGCTCGGCATGATGTCGCGGGCAAAGTCGGTATACCGCGCCAGGCCGAGGCGCGACCGCGGGCCACCTGAGGAAGGCGATCCCGGCGGCGAGGGGGCGCCCCAGTACTTGATGTCCTCGGGGTGCATCTGGCGCTGGAGGGTGTCGTAGTGCACGCGCAGCGCCGACTCGGCGGCGTGGCGGGCGTTTTCTACCCCCAGCGACGTCATGTGCGCCCAGAAGCAGCTAAAGGGGTGGTGCGCCCCGAGCTTGACGATGCTCATGTGGTATATGTAGCGCAGGAGCGAGGTGGCGAGCTCCTTGGCGAAGTCTTCTAGTTGTAGTACTACCGACATTGTGGCGGTTATAAAGGTGGGATCTTGGACTATTGGTCTCGAAGTCAGTATACCTTCCATCCGCCATGAAAGACAATTTTGCTTATGAACGCTCGACTGTTTCGGTATGAAGGCCGACTTGCATGGTGAATAATCATAGTTTGTACTTACAGTCGATCAATCCACTTGTTCTCTCCAGACAGTTGTCTATAATCCGGAATGCCGTAGGTGAGTTGCGCGATCTCTTCAGTATCCTAGCCGCCGAGCGCAGATCCATCCACCCTGCAAGGTTCGTCTGGGTTAGCGTTTACGCATGCAAGCAAATGCAACAGGGCAGTTGGCAGGTAACAAGACCAAAACCCTTTCCATTCCTCTTTTTATGGACCGCTTCTTCTCTCTCCAGCTTCTTTTCCCCCATAAGATCGCAAAACGCGAAACCGACAACGACTGATAATTACTATTGAAATAGAAGGCACTTACATCCGGCAGTCATGGACATGGAATTGTCCACGACAAATACTTTAAAAGTTCTTCCCTTGGGAAGGTTGAGCGCATCATCGGCCGTGACGCTCGCCAGTTCCCAGACCTTGGTGTCGAGGCAAAAGTCGGTATAATTGTGTATGGCATGAATGGCGCGCTCCGACTTGCCCAGGACGTCTGGTTGCCAAAGACGATGCGACAGCGACGTGGGCGAAGAAGAAGCCGACGATGACGAGCGTATCATTAGCTTTTGCTGGTGCTGGTGCTGCCACTGCTGGTGCTCTTGTTGTTGCTGCTGCTCGTGCTGCTGATATTTCTGATATTGGTGATGCGGATGGGCCGCCACCGGAACGGCCGGAGAGGTTGGGGGCGGCGTCTGCAGGCTGGACTCCTTTGACGAGAACCGGGCCCCGAGCTCCCGGGCCGTCTGCAGCTGCTTCCGGAACCGCTTGGAGCCGACCTTGCGGCCCTGCACGACGGGCTCGTCGGGCCTCTGCCCCGACCACGCCGCCTGGATGATCCGGGAGGCGTCCTCCTTGATGATGTTCTTGGCCAGCCCCCAGATCTTGAACCGGGATTTGTACATTTTTACTCTATTTGCTCCGGCATGGTTAAAAACTAACAGAATCGATGAGAAGACTTTGGGAAATACTTACGTGCCGTGGAAATCATATTCCGTCGCCATGATGTTCATGACTTCCTTGAGCGTCCTGTCCTCGGTCCAATACAGACGGATGACGGTCTCCTTGTGGGCGGCCCAGTCCGCGCTGGTAGCCCACCTGGCATGCCCCGAGGAGGGAGCGGCCGTGTTGGCCGCGGGAGTGACGGAAGCATTATTGCGTGAGACGACCAGGTCGCCGTGCTGGTAAGCACTTGTGATGCCGGGATTATCAACGCCATCGGCCTCGGTAAGCCGGGGAGCGCTATGGTCGGCAAGCATGTCCGCTCCAGTGCCGGACAAGTGTGGGGTGCCTTCTTTGACTCATCTAGTTTGATGAAAACTTCGATGACGCGGTTGCAGTCCGCCAGAAGGCGAAGAAGAAAGTTTGCCGCAGACCGATAATCCTTCGCTCCTCTCGCCCCGGTGAATGGCGAAAGGGAAAGGGAGATTGTTTTGTCGAAAAAAGGGCTGCCTGATTATTAGACTGGTTAGGAGAAAGCCAGAGCACGACAACCACGTGCACCGAACCGGTCCGGCATTTTAAGGAGAACGCCGCCGTGGTAGCCCCCAAGGTCTTACAACGGTGTGGGGATTTTTTAAATCTGAGTTATTACGAAGTCACTGGGCAGCTTCTGGATCGCGAACCCTGTTATACTCTAGCGTAGTCATTAGTTGTCATCCGGCGGACAAACTATGAGTACGGAGCTTGCCCTTAGTGCAAAGCTTTGTTAACGGCAGTTTTTCCCATGACATGATGAATGGAGAACCATGAGAACATGGCCAAAGGGTGTGGTCACAAATAGAAATTGCGGAGTGACGAATGATAGTGTGGTCCTGTCAGATTATCCATTGCAAGTTAATTGTGCGGTCAACCAAAAAAGGTGCAAAGAATAGCATCACATCATCGAGCGAGTCTCTGCAGGGGTAAAACACGCATACACTACCTTCTGTAGCGGCGGGCACTAAAAAAAGAATCCTTTACCGGATTTTCCGCCCATTTTCTGGATTGTATTGGTCCCAGAAAATGGAGACGCAGAGCTGGGGTGGTTGTGGTTTGTTGAACATTTTCTTGGTCATCCAAGTTATGATCGTGAGATGGTCATCCAGAGAGACGGTGCTTGGGTCACTACTTGATCAAGATACTATCAGACTATCAGATTTCTATATATAGCAACCCACCAGATCCAACCCCCTGTCCATTGTGTCCATCGCGGCATTTGCCGAGCGAACCGATGGCAACCTCGCTCCCAAATGCTACCCCGATTGACACATGCCCACCATAAAGATGATATGATATCATTTTTGACACTGACATTTTTCCGTACTCAAGTACGGAACATTTCATCGCGATTGGGTGTTTGTTCATTCCAATATGCACCAGGCCATGTCGCTCTGTTTGAGATGCGTTGTCCTGCACAAATGGGACGCTCGCCCAAGGTTGACCTTGATGACATCGCTTCCGAATTCGTCGTCAACTTCTTAAGCGATCACAACCAGCCAGGGCTACAATATCCTCATATAGATTATCGTGGTGGGTGTTATTGTTGACCGAATTGATACCATGGTCCAGATTTAGCTATGCCTAGATGCCCCGCTCGCTGATAATCATATCATGGTCTGGCCGTCCAGACGAGTGCTCTGATTATCCTTGATGCCTATGCATAACGGTGCGTCTGAATCGTACTCTTGTCGCATAATGTACAGAGTTGTCACGAACGGCCTATGTCTTGAATGCCACATTGCCGCAAGTGTAGCCGCATCATTGTCATGAACAACGGATAAGCTGCTGGGCGTTGCATAGGGTCAGATACAGCCCGGCGATGGGGTAAATGCGGAATTGCAAAACATGTTCACCGTTAGAATGCTGGATATAGTGTCGGAAAAGATAGAGTCTGCTATACAAAATCCTCTCGATTATTCGTGTGCGAATCGATCAGGAGCAGTAATGACTGTTCCAGGTCTGGTGTGTTATCAGTGAGTGGTCATGGTATCATCTCTCATTGAAAATTTAGACATTATGTATCATCCCGATATGTTTTCCAAATTCAATGGCCTGCCATGCGGTACAAATTAATCAGACATATCCTCAACAGTCGCATTCTTGGGTCGATGGGCTACATTGCTCGTACGTCCTCTTCCATTGCTCTGTGCCGCAGGTTTGTTGCCATTTGCTTTTCCGTTGGCCTTTCCATTCGCTTTTTGCTTTTGAGGTGGCTGGACATTCTGCTGCTGGTTATTTGCCGGCTTCTTGCCATTTGCTTTTGGTGATGGCGGGTTATTGCGCGGTGCCGCTGCGGGCTTCTTCCCATTGGCTTTCGACGAGGGTATGTCGTGCCGAGGAATCTCCTCCACGTCTGACTCGTCTCCCTCTTCACCTTCTTCGTCATCATAGTCTTCTTCCTCCTCGCCCTCGTCATCCTCGTCGTCGTAATCGCCTTCTCCTTCGTCGGAGTAGTCCCAGAACTCGGGCAAGAGGTCATTGTCGGCCGCACCCTCGCCGTCGTCGAAGCCGCCATCAATGATGCGCTCCGCGGCCTCCTTGCCTACGACGGGCAGACGCTCCACGCCGCGCTCCTTGAGCTTGCGTGGCACCATGTTCTGGTTCAGAAGGCCGACCTGGACCAGTACGCTGGCTTGATCCCAGTATATGTGCTCGTGGTGGAGCTTGCCGCCACGCAGCGTCACGATGCTAATTACCATGATCTCGACGTACTGGTTGGTCGGCGGGATTCCGGGCAGGATCCATGGCATCCCCTGCGTGTGCTCAAAGGATACGTGCAGCTCGTCCACCACGCGATTTGCGCTCGCCGTCCGTGAGATGAGCGTTACTTGCAGTGAGTCGGGATTGCTCTCCATGAAAAAGTCGCCGTAGAATCGTGCCAATTCTTCCCTTCCCACGCCGCCTACCAGTGTTGGCATGAATGTGGTGTGTGGTTCGTGCGTTGTTGTGTATGTCTTCATCAGCCTGCCCTCGTCCTTTGCGAAGAATTTACCTGTGAATTTGTCAGCCCCGAGTTTTGCGCACTACGATATGGATGCGAAGGTTTTCTCTTACTCTCCATGTTCTCCTCCACCACTCCCATCACATTGGTATCCCATCTAAAAGCCTTCCTCGCCGCCGCCAAACTGCGATCCCACGCCAGGTCCGCCGCCACCTTGTCATAGGCATCCAGATCTGTCTCTGCGAATCCGGGGTCGGCCTCGGGGTAGCTGAAGGCCGAGTAGGACATTTGCACCAGGTTGCCGGTGCCGATGCCGCGGTCAATCTTCTTCTTGCCGACGCGCTTGCGGCCCTGGATGCCCACCATCTGGCTCTGGCGCACGACGCCGACGCTCTCGCCCGCCAGGTGCACGAGGACCTGGACGCCGCCTGGGAAGCGGCCCCGCGGGTCCGGGATCTTGGTCGGGTAGTAGGCCACCAGCAGCGCGAGCTTGAAGTCGGGGTTGTTGTCCAGGATGTGGAAGTACTCTAGACACTGGCTGGCCGCGTCGCCGTACGCCACGATGCCAAAGGTTTCGCAGGGGCCTAGCCCAGACGTCTTGTGCAGACTCGCCAGTCTCGCTCGGTACTCCTTGTGGGCGCCAGGCCCCTTGGCCCCGGGTGCCATGGGCAGGAACTCTGCGTTGAAGCCCTCTGCGCGCCACTCGTTCAAGGCGGTGGTCGAGTCAAACTCCGGGTCGCCCGATGTGATCCAGAGGCGCGGCGGCGACTTGGGAAAGTCGTCGGACAGGAAGCCCGGGTCATTATGGTTGGGCCCGTTCATGTTATTGGCGATAACGGCCACATTGCGGTTTGACTCCCCCGGCTTGGGGATGGCCGCGTCCAGAATACCTGGTAGGTTGATGTTCATCTTGGCTTGTCAGAGTCTCACCCACTTCTCCCTCCTTTTGAATATCCGATTTGTGATAATATGTCAGATACGACTTGAGTCAGGAGCATGCAAGAAAGTCAACAAAAATCGAATTCTCTCTCACATGAGATTTCAGCAAAGCTGCGCAGCATCTTCTCCAACCCTAGGATTATATTGGTTGGTTGACATGGTTGTAAAACAAGGACAGAGCGGGCCATGACGTCACGTCGACCTATGTCGAAGAATGAGTCGCGGGGTTATTCTTCGAGCCAACAACTCAGTTCAGTAAGTCGGTGTACACATGTGAAAAGGACATCAAAACTGTCTAATACGATTGAATAGTGTTATGAGCATTGTATTACACAAATCAAGACTATACAGTTGATCTCTACCGTGATCCCCGAGCTTGTGCTGCGCGAGACAGATGCTACTCTAGTTTGTGCTTGGTTGGCCAATCAGCTAGTGCGGAAATGGTCTGTGACAGGGTCTTATCGTACACTATTAGGTTTTTCGGGAAGTGATTTGCAGCGGCAACTCGAGTATAATCAAATGATATGATGCGGTACCTTTCAAAGTGGCAGCCTTGGCAATGTTGTAGTTGCATGCAATCTGTCTTGAGCCCCCATGAAGTGCCCCAGTCGAATCGGACTTTAGAGCAAGGGAAGTCATGAGGTTCGGAGAGTTCAACGGACTTGGCAAGGGTTACGACTGTATCAGCGTTTCTAAAGCATTTCCACAAAGGGACGAGAGCCTGCGTCTTTATCAATCGATTAACGAGCAGCGACAAGCATTGCTAGACCTCTTGTTCAAAGTCAATATCTCATTCCTTCCAGTGTGTTTGGCCGAATGCAGACGTACGCCTGAGGTACGGGCTACTACAGCATCGACAAATGGCTGTACGATCATGATTGACAAGCACATTCATGGTACTGATCACGTAGGTAGAGATGATGCAATGGCTCTTGGTATATCAAATAAAGATGTTCTTATGATACGAGAGCATTGCTTCTGTATCTCCACGATAAACCAAGAGCATAAGTCAGTCCGAAAACGCCATCGAATGCTAAAACAAATTGATCATGCCTTGCGCCCATCCAGTCTACGACCACCAGCATCCGGCTTCTTCTCCGCCTTTGCCTTGTCGTCTGGCTCCCCCTTTCGCTTGACGGCACCTCCCCTAAGAGTCTGACCCTGCCCTGCAAAGTGTGGCCTGTTGGCGTTCTCCTGCTCCGCCTCCTTGTCGGCATCTGTCTTCACAGGCTTGACATCATACCCGAAGAAGAGTTTGTTGGGAGGAAGGCGTAGCGGCATTGGTCCATTCGTCCTACGAATGGGTTGCGGCGGCTGGTTTGAGGATGTGCCTGCGACTGGTGTAGATGGCTTGGGGGTTGGTGCCTTTGCGCCCTTCTTGGCATTCAGCTTGTGTCCTTCGCTGATAAAGTGTGATGAAACCGCCCTGGCACCAGCAGCTGCAGCTGTCCCGCTTGGCTTGATGGCTTCGTAGTTGATGTCCTGAGCCATGGTGCCCTGGCTGTGCAGCAGCCCACCGGCAGGCAATCCGCCCTTGGTGCTCCTCGGTGTGCTCGTACCACTGCCCGCCCGTCTCTCTGGTTCTACATAGCCAATAGGAGGGGCAAACTCGACGGAGACATCAGTCTCGATCATACTGACACCCATCTTCTCTGTTACCGGCTTCACCTCTAGAACGGCCATATCGTAAACCTCGTCGTTATACTTGAAGTTGAATACATCGCCTTTCGTCAGAGTGGCAAAGTTGCGGAATGCGTGTTCGAGGACGGCCTTGGGATCGCTGATATCGAGGAAGTTGACCGACTGTGGTTGCAGCTTGACCATCTTCGCCGGCGACAGGGACGTTGTCTTTATCTGGACCATGTCGCCAACGTCGAGGACCAAAGACTGCATCATCCACTGCGGTAGGTACGCACGACCCTCCTCGGCGATGAACTCGAGGACACCACAGTGTGTATGCTTCTCCTTGTCGCCGTTGACGAGCTCCATGGTTAATGGCCATTGCACGTGCATGCGCGAGATCTTATTCAGTGCAGATTGCGGCAAGAAGATCTTGGAGCCGTAGTTGAGGTCCGGACGCTCGGCGCCGGGTGCCATGACAATGGGGTAGCATCGATAGTATTCGTCGAAGCGCATGGCTCTGCTGGCGATGCCGGAGCGCGCCATGTTGTACATATGCTGCGGATCGTTGGGATCGTAGGCGTCGTATCCGGGACGAAACTTGGGAAAAATAAGTCAGTACGGCAGCGATGGGAGGGGGCTGTTCGAGCTTTCGCGGACTTGGCTTACCATCTTCTGTACTATTGAGCAGGGTAGGAACCCCAGGGACCTTTTATACAGTAAAAATGACAAAGAACAGTCGTCGGTCGTCGAGTTTCAGGGTGTGGGATACGTCTGCTGTAAAGTATCTGGGGTGGTGTTGGTTGTAGCAATGGGGATTCATCGAAGTGGGATGCAGCTTCGAGAGCTCAAAGAAGGCACCCAATGCTGATGACGAAACCTAAAGACGGTCGAAACTAACGCCTAATGAGGTGTCAAGATACCTGGGCAAGTACCTGCCTCACGCCGAGAAGCAGCCACGGCACTCACCCAGACTCAATTCTTGGGAAAGCGCAAATAAAGATCAAATAATAGCATTCATTATCACGGAGGTCTCATTCTAGGTTATGCCAGTAATACATTCAAGATCTGCCAATGATTCCACGGTCTTCTGTGTACCTAGACGAGCCAGCCGCGATACATAGATGCAGATGCACTGCTGTGGCGCCGTGTCACGCTGCTTGTCAGTGAGCTTAACCCACCATTAGCGGCCGAGACCGAGGCCTGTGCTGGTTTCTCTCGGTACCTGTACAGGGCATATGCAGGTCAATTACCCCACTACAGCTTTTAGAGCTTGGTAGCCCCAGACGGCGCCAAGTGCTCATCCAGCCTTGAATTTATTCTTTTCGCATCGTCATAACAGATTTCATAACCAAACGATTGAGGCTTCGTGCCCTCTTTCTGCTTCAAGTTCGGCGGCATCATGTCGTCGAGATACAGTGCGGCGCGACCAAAGCGCGCTGGAGAGGCGTATGCAAGGGCGCACCATGGCGAAACTGGCCCAGACTCCAAAAAGGTCAAGTTTGATGTGCGCAATCCCTCTGCTCTCGCCCCAGATGCTGGCGAGGACGGCGAGGACGGGGCCGACGCCTACCTGGAGGCGGATGCAGAGGTGATACGTGGAAGTGCTGCGACCAAGCGTGGCGCCGTCAACATCGATGGCTACGACTCCGACTCTGATCGCGAAGAGCTGGGTGTGCGGAGGACAGAGAAGAAGCCGGACAAGAATGTCGACGATGTCGATGACATGTTTGCCGACGAGGACGGAGATGAAAAGGACGATGAAGTTGACTACTCTTCCGGCAAGAAGAGCAAGGAGGTCCGCTTCCTCGACAGTGCTGACATTGACGGCCAAGACTTGAGATCCAAAGGAGGTGGCACCATCCGGCTGGATGACGAGTCTGAAGACGACGACGATGAGGAGACAGTAGCTCTTGCCATACAGGAAGAAGACGTCGACGAAGAAGTTGGTGCTGGAGGTCTCAAGAAGCATGCGCCCAAAGTCGAGGCTTTCAATCTCAAGGCAGAGGCCGAGGAAGGTCGTTTTGACGAGGCAGGCAATTTCGTTCGCAAAGCAGCAGACAAGGATGCCCAGCACGACCGGTGGCTCGAGGGTCTCAGCAAGAAGGATATGAAGAAGGCTGCCGAAGCCCACGAGAAGCGGGAAGCCGAGTTGCGGCAAAAGAGGCGGGAGGAAGATGACATCTTGACCTCGGACTTACTCAAGCAACTCATCCTCCGACTAGAGCCCACCGAAACCGCATTGGAGGCACTTGCACGGCTCGGCAAAGGCCAAACCAAGACCAAGAAGGTCCCCAAATGGAAGCAGAAGAAGCAGAAACAAAAAGACGACGCCATGGATGTAGACGCCGAGAAACAAGCAGAAGATCCCGAGCAGACTCGTATCAAAGAAGCTATCGCCGACATTACCGATGCTGCCGACAAGCTACTTGGTCGGGAGAGACCAGACATTTACGACAGGGAACGAGAGCTTCTCATTCGTGAATGGAGTAGGGAAACCCAAGAGCGATGGGTCGAGCCTGAGCCCGCCAAGGAAGAAGCACCAGCCAACAAGATGTGGGAGTATCGATGGATAGATGGCAGAGACGAGGCAGCCAAACAAGGTCCCTACGATGGCCCAACCATGAAGGCGTGGCAAGATGCTGGCTATTTTGGAGAGGGCGTTGAATTCAAGGAGGTTGGAAGCGATGACTGGTCAAGAATTGTCAGCTTCGTTTAAAAGCAGACAAGTAGCATGACCTTTGCTCATACTTAAGCGATCGTGGCCGGGTTTCACGGCTCGAATCGTACCGCCACTCGCACTATTTCATCCGTAGTACTGGAGTCGGCTTTTGTGACTCTCTGAATCTAGATCGACAGAACGCGTTCATCATGAACAGCGATTCGAAATCGTTTCGCAATTCTTAGCTGTTTTGACACGAAGATACTTCGGCCGTGCAAACCTACAACTCTACACAAGCCTTTTGCTCATCGAAATATGTATACATTTTGTGCAATTGCACTTCAAGTGAGATGTCTTGAGAGATGTTACCTCTCCATAATTTGGATATTTCCTAGCATACTTCTGAAAGCCCTGGTCAAATTACTCGAAATAGCCAATCTAGTGTGTCATGTATGCTCCCTACTCTTCGTTCGAAAAGCTATTTATTAGAAAGAGAATGGTAGAATTGACGAAGACAAGGAAAGCAACCATGTTGCCTGTCTTATACGTGATAACGAGTGCGACTTATCCGAAGAAGTCGCTAAGCTTGTCAAGCAAACTCTTTGAGGTCGTGTTATCTGGATTGATCTTGTCTATAATCATCTACGGATGTCCACCATTGCAACCATCCCGCTCCTCGCATCCCCGGCCCCAGGGTTGATTATTACCAGTCCACTGGCATTCACTACAGCCAGTTTCTGTCGCGGTAAGTCAAACAATACTAAATCTACTGAACACGAACTACCATAACACAGGATGATCGTGGCATACTAGGCTACAAACTCTATATATGCGACCAGTTGAGACAGGTCTTTGTGTACCTCAAGTCCCTTGTCAATCTTCCCCATCAACTAAAAATCGTGTCTAACTCGGTATTGTCAGTCGTATTATGTACTCAACCACAGAAGTTAAGAGTCAGGTTGGTCTGCAGTTGTGCATCAAACCTACAGTGTTTGATTCCATTTGCCGTTTATCCGCTGGACGAAACTCTGGGATGGGCTGGAACCATCGAAAACATGGATCGCACCCACGATCATAGATTATCTTTAATAGCACCATGAATGTTGTCTATGATATTTACCCCACCGTGATTCTCATCGTGAATAGTTTCTTTGTAACGGGTCTCTATTTACTACCAATTTCTCCACCATGGCTATCTCCATTATAAGTCTTCGTTCTATTGTCTCTTCATATGCATTGTATCATATCCTAGTTGACTTCATTCTGATTCTCTCAAGCTTCTTTACTTCCCATGGTGCCTTTGTAAGGGCCTTATAGATGTAGGTCACCCTTCCTTTGATTGTCTCCGTAGGCGTTCTTCTGATCTAGTTCTCCTGATAACTGTCACGTCAGCAGGAGTTCTCTCGACTATTGTTCACTTTATAGGCATTCTTCCGATCAAGGTTAAGATCATCACGATTTTCTTCGTAGGCGATGTCTTGATCAAGGTCATCTCCGCAGTTGTTCTACCGATATAAATTTCCCCCAGTCTGATATTGCCATTAGGAGTTCTCTCGATTCTGGTGATATACAACTTGAGTATCTCTTGCTATTTATCTCTTTGACAGTTCACAACATAGGCGTTCTTCCGATCATAACTCTCCATGTAGACAATCCTTCGATTGTGATTACCTCCATAGTAGTTCTCCCGATCTAGATTCTTTCCATTCTGATTCTCCTTGTGGAACGTTCTCTCGATAATTGCATCTCCGTTCTGAGTCACTCTTTACTGTGATTTTCTTCATGATTTACTACATAGGCGTCTATGTGATTTAGACTTCCACATTACGAGTCTTGGAATGAGCTCCCCCGATCACGATCATGATTGTCTGTACCATGATTTTCTTTGCAGATGGTTCTTTTGGTATGATTATCTTGTTCAAAGTATAATATTACCAAGTAGACGTTTATCCGATCTGGGCTCTCTCATTGTGATTTTCTTTGTGGGCGTTCTCTCGGTTCTTCCTGGACAGCAGTGATTCCTGTCAGTGCTTTCTGTTTCAAAGCCAGGGGAAATAGAGCGTTCACGTCCAGTCTGTTTGTATCAGGGAGAGACAGCATTTCCATGTCACCTCCCATGCCTTTGAGATGAGTCGCAGTTTTCTCAAGTACTTGGTAAAGCAGGGCAGTCGTCAAGGTATTCCCGGAGTCTGATAGGAATATGGAGGCGTTTCTTGATTCTGGGTCGATCCCACACTGCCAAGCAGCTTTCCCAGGTCCGATGCAAAGTTCATTGGAGTAGGTGTTTCTGGCTGCTTAGAGTGAGGCTTAGCCGGTCGTCATGGAAAGACATTTCCTCGGGAGAGAGCGTTCTTGAATCGTACAAGGACGTTGTTGGAGGAAGCAGTACGAACACTTCCTGGGGTTTCCAAAGGGTTGACTGTCCTGCCACCATAAGGAGTGCCCGTGTTGGACTGGCTATTTCAATTCTCAGTCTCTCATCATGGTGCCTTTCTTCACTACTAACTACGCAGCCGCCTATCCAATACAAGCTGTCTCACTGGGGGTCTTCAGAGGCGTTCTCCTAACTACGGTTATACTTGTGAACTGTCTCTCTATCATGATGTTCTGTACCATATTACCCTGTGCAGACAATTCTCTTGTTCTGTTCTTCTTGTTCATGGTTCACTTAGGCGTTTATCCGATCTAGGTCCCTTATCATAATGCTATTTGTACGGTTCTCTCGATTACGATCTTCATTATAGAGATTCTCTCTATTATGGTTGTGCTCATAGTTTTTTCTTCACATTTTACACTCATAATCCACGAAGAACCATGTAGACACAAATGCAGTTGGGTTTTCTTTCTCTATTATGGCGCTCCATGATTCTCTCGAGAGCAGTGATGAGGCTTTTCTGCCTCGACTTTTCCTCTATAAACTCTATGGGCAAAAAGCCCGAGGAAACAAAAAGCAAAAACACAAAAACAACGCACGATCCTCATCCCGGTCAAATGACCGGGGCATCATGTGAGCAAATGCTCAACACAGAACACAGAAAAGCATAACCAAAACCAAACAACACAAACAAACACCCCCAAACTACTTCTCCTCCTGCTCCATCTGCTCCATGTGAGCCAAGGCTCGCTGAGCAATGCTAGCCAGGCCAGCGGCAGAGGCGGGGGCGGGGGTGGCCTCGGAGGCCCAGTTGTCGTGAGAGACCGGAGCCTCTAGCTGAGCAGTGAACGAGTACTGCTCATTGACGGCATTATTGCCGTAGTGGTGGTTGTTGTGCTGCTGGTAGGCACCCTGGTAGGCGGGCGCGGGCACGGGCGAGGGGGCGGGCGTGGTGGGTGCGGGAGGGGGAGCCGCATGGTGGTGGTGGTAGCCCGCAGGCTGTTGATAGTCTCTACTATGAAGAAAAAGACAAAATATTAGCAAAAGCGTCGGAGAAAACGCGAGAGAAGTTTCATCGATGTCGGTTATTTCTTCTTCTTTTTTCTTTCGACTTACCGAGACAGGTACTGGTTATAGTCTATGCCCGTAGGCTGGTAGTAACCAGTACCCGGGCCGTGAGCACGGGGAGCAGGCTGGTCGCGATGAGCGACGAAGTTGTTGCCCATCAGGTAACCACCGTAGGTGGGTCGGATCTGCTCGGCTGGGTTGCCCCAGTTCTCACCACCGTAGTGGCCGTAAGGGGCGCGAGCAGCAGGGGCAGCGCTGGTCTCACGCACTGGAGGCATGCCGTATTCGTGCTCGTACCGATCACGAGCTGGGCCATTGTAGATGGCAGCCCTGTTGGACAAAGTCAGATGAGACTGAACAAGTGTGTGAACATTGAATCAAAGAAAGACTTACTGCTGATTCTCGACCCGAGGGTACTCAGAGTCAGGTCGGAAGCGGTACTGCGGCTGTCCAACCATGAGATTATTGACGTAGGACTTGATGTCCTCGTCAAGGTGTGCAGGAGCCTTGTACTCCTCTACACTTTGCTCCTCATCAGCGGGAGCGTCAACGTCTAAGTCAGTGACCTGACTGGCTGTCTCGTTGCTGGTAGTGACGATATCATCATGGTCGTCGCTCATTTCCTCTGCTGTACGCTTGGTTCCAGCAGTAGAGGTCGTTGTGCGAGATTGTCCGCGGTTGGAACGGCCACCACGGCCACGGGGCCGGCCACCACGGGAGCCTCTACCACCGCGCTTGCCGCGGCCACTGACTGCAATGGGGGAACCATCTTCAGCATCGTCCTTCTTCAACCCCTGGGTGGGAGTTGCTGGCTCGACAGAGCCCTTGCGGTATGGACCGCGGAAGGACGCATCTGGCTGAATGCGTTTTGCGAGCTTCATGAGATGTTGCCTGAATAAAAGAAGAAAATCAATGGTTAATACTTATCGCTCACACAATCGGATGAACATGTGAAGAATAGAAGAAGGAAAGTACAAGTAGAAAACCAAAGAGGTTAGTAGCGCAAGCAACGTAGTTGCCAGATTGAGAAGTAGATTGTGAATGAAGCAATGAAAATAAGGCAAGTGTGCCAATACTCACTTGAAAGCAACGATAGAACACGAGAATCCGAAAGGTCTCAGCGTATCTTGAATTTTCTGCCATGTCGAGTCACTGGGGTTGGTAGCATAGTAAATGGCTACCAGCAGGTGCTCGTGGGCCAGATCGTTCCAAACCACACGGCCATGTGGAGTTTGCTTCACGAGCTTGGTTACCTCCTCCGAAGAATCGTACTCATCGTCATTGATACGACGTGCGATGTCCTTGTCGTCATCGTCTTGGTCGGCTGTACGAGCGACGTTGTTGTTCTGATTGTCGCGGTTCATCGTGATGTGCTGACGTTCGTTGCGGTTTGAGAAGACTGAAGGAACGTTTGCGGTTGTCGAGGGAGTGGGAATAGGAGACGGGACAAAACGGTAGCTTCGAGTTGCTACCTCTTGAGGGCGTTGAGATTGTGCAAGGGCTGGGCTGGCCCGGGTGGTAGCAGTGGGATCAGAACCGATGGAAGATGACTGATTGTGAACGCGATTGGAAGCGACGCGGCGGCCTTGGGAGGGATGGGTGTTGCCGGGGGGAGGGTTGTTAGAAGATCGCATACTCATGAGAATGGTGGCAGCGGCCCGAACAGACTCAGAAATATCGCTGGTATCAGAATTACTTGCAGAACTTGACATGCTAACAGGACTGCAAGTAACGACGTCTTGATTGCAATTGTTGTTCTCGTTGAAGTCTGAAAGAGGATAGATACCAATGTTGCTTTGAGAGGCGATAGTATCTTGAAAGGAAGGGTGTTGTTGGAGGTCGTCGAACCAGCCACTTCAAAAATTGAAAATTAGCTTTAAATAATCGAGAAGGAGGGGCAAGAGCGCGCGCGGCGTTCAGCTTTGTCTGTTGCCAGAGGGACTTGGGATGATTGTCTGGGAGAGCGGCCAGCTGGCAACTCTATAGGATTGTTGTGGGCCGTGAGTTACACCCAAATCGGGGAAAGCGCCAAACAAGCACAATAGTATACGATTCTGTATAAGTAAAATATGCACGTGACTGACTGCATGGACGGTAGGGCCACGAGTGATGCTAGGACCATGTGCAGGGGCAGACATGATCGTGGTGCAAGACAAAGAGAGGGTACACTCACCTGAGAATCTCGGTCTTGATGCGCAGACCTCTGTGTTGAGCTTTCTCAATAATGTCGAATTTCTGCCTCTTTGTGATTTGGCAGAAGACCAGGTGGATGAAGTAATCCAGATCATTACCTAATCGATCCTGGTCGAGAAGGACTGAGTGACCAGTATCAGCAGCAGGGCTGCCCTCCTGCTCACGGCCCTGACTCCTGGTAGTTGGTGCCATAATGGATATGAGTTGAAATCAGGGGGGTTTTGGGGCTTGACAGTGTTATGTTGAGCACAAGCGGTGCTTAAAAAACTGCCAGGTCAGAAGTTGCTGGTCAAAAGGTGGACAAGACAGATGGGAAGAATTTGCAGGCAGGGTGAAAAGTCTTGGTCAATTTGTAGAGATCGTGGGTGGGCACTAAGCGGATCCTGTGGCAGTTTGAGATTATTGCCCACGCGGGTCTGGGCTGCCCAGGTCGGGGCTAGGGCTTGAGAAGACGACGAAGCTATCACGATCGTGATATCGTTGGCGGAGGATCGTGGAGTGGCGGCGGCTCAGACTGCACCACGGGCGTCGACGAGGTGCCAGGGTCTGCCGACATGATATACAGCTCGATCACAGAAAGGGGAATGATACCTGAACGTATCTGATAAGTCCACAAGAAAAGGACAAGTGATGGATCACACTCTGTTCACAAGCTTTGTCAGATGCTGTTCGTTCCTTTCCGTGACTTCCTTGGTTACCGGTAGTTGACAGGATGAACAGGCTTAGACTTTGTTCACCAACTCTCGCTGAGGTGTGACCAATGCTCACTCACGTCTGCTAGTTGAAATAACAACGAGACCAGATGTTGGTGAATCTCATTAGGCTTCTTGGGATGAGGCGTGGCAGAAGGGTGAACGTTGCACAACGAAGACTTACCTTCGCAGCAAAGATATATCAATCAGTGTGAGTCACCTTGTATTCCAACATGGTAAAGAATTACGTAGGGCACTTATTTTGCAAACTATTCGTCCAGAAAGGTTTGTCCTAGCCATTATTCGATAATCGAGACGTGAGACTGAGAGAAAAGATAACCTACCCATGGAGTGGTTTTTGCAACACTCATAATAATTGAGTCTTAGTTCTCATGACCTAAGAGGCAACATATTCTTGAACTCTGCTAAAAGAACATATCCTGCCACCGAGGATTTCGAGTCCTTTGAGTTGTATAGGTAAAATGGACGACAAGCCGTGAAAGTGAAAGAGCGAAAATAATACAAACTCCTACACTATTCACACAGGAGTCTCCAATTTAGAGGCAGGGAGATGCCTTGTTTATGTTTGAAGTGTTTGGCCATGGCAGCAGAAGTCCATAAAGTGAATATTAGGAGATTTTTATGTTACAGATCAAGTGGATGACAAAGTTTGACTTGAAAAGAAATATATATATATATATGTATATTGCGGGAACATAGCTGAAAGTACGGGAAAGAGTACTGATAATGTGGCCGGCTATTAATTTACGGAGACTGACTATTGGGCTCATGGTCTAGAGTCACTTAGAACTGTGTTACTATACGTTGAAATAAGCTATCGAGAAGGAAGAAAACTATTTATACCTCAGACGAGTTTCTTGGACGTTCAGTATTAGAGTCGAATTCCATTCCTCAAGGATCCGATAAACCATTTGCGACTACGGAGAGTTTCGATATAGAAGAATTATTAGGCTGTTATAGAGGTTTTTGACGGGATAGGGGGCAAATATGATAACAGATGAGCAATTTCAATTTCATAGACATATTTAGGTACATTCTTCCATTGGATTTCATCAGCTGGAAATAATCCTCAAAACAGCTTAAATCCACCCGGAACGTTCTTCCGAAAGAGACCCTCGGGGTCATACTTGCGACTGGTTCCTTGAAGGAACCTCTTGTTCTCCTCGCCATACGATGTGAAAGGGTCTTGGAATTTGGAAGTATAGTTCAGATAGACATACGGAACCCTCTGCCCACGAGCCTCGGCATCCTTCTCAATATCAGTCAAGGCCGCTTGGAGAGTTGTTGTGATCTTTTCATCGTCTTCCTTGTTCTTCCAATAGGTCAGCAGCAGGACTGTGACCAAAGGTTCATCCGCTTGCAGGCCCAGGACATTCCCTCCCAGTTCAGCAGTCTTGCTCAGTAGAGACTTGGGGTACGCCTGAAGAGTCAGGCATAGTGTGATACCCTCGATCGGTTTCAAGGGCTCGATGGCCTTGGAGTAGATGTTGGCTGCGCTCAGCAGTGCCTCTGTGTTGGCGCGCAGGGTGCAATTCATGTAGGAACAGCGCACTCGGTCAGATGACATGACGGCGTGTTCACTGGCACCCTCGACAAGAGTCTGGATCTTGAAGGAATTGAGCGGCTCAATCTGGGGCTGGACGTTGGTGAAAGGCGCCAACATTGGCGGTATGCGGACCTTGCCTGTCTCCTCATCCTTGGCGCCGTATGCTTCGACTGCGTCTTGGCCAGTGTAGTAGACTTGGTTCAAGCCCATCATGTTGTCTCCGAACTGTGCCGAGTAGCCAAGGTTGACCATGAAATGGGTATCGTCCGAGACGTCAGGTTTGGTAACCTCTTTGACGAGTGCTTCGACTTGTCCTGGGTAATTGGCATCAGACGCCATATAGAAGACAATGCCGCTCCAAAATGGTTTCTGAGGATACGTGCGAAGGTCGAAGCGAGTGACGACTCCGAAATTGTTGCCGCCGCCCTTGAGAGCCTTCCAGAGATCTGTATTCTCGTGGGCATTGGCTTGGATGATATCGCCAGAGGCGGTGACGACTTCGAAATTAATGACATTGTCGCAAATGAAGCCTTCGCGTGAGGAGAAGAAGGAGAGTCCGCCAGAGAGAGCAAGACCACCGATGCCTCCCTTTCCAGACCGGCTTCCACCCACGCCTAGCCCTACTGCTTGAACCTTCTCGTACACCGCGAGCCAGTGTTCGCCAGCGCCGACGGACACGCTCCCTTCCTTGAGCTCAACGCCCGTGAGTAGACTCAAGTCCAATGTGATGCCAGTGTCGATGTTGGAACAAGCTTCTAGCGGCTGCTGGCCACCGCCGCGGATGGCGAACTGAATGTCATGCTGCTTCACCAGGCGAAGAAATGCGGCCACCTCGGTTGGACTCTTGGGACGGAAAAAGGCTGCCGGGTTGTAGTCACTCAGGCAAGCAGATAGGTAATTCTCGTTGGCTTCCTTGTAGGACTCGGTGCCCTGTATAATAAGTTGTTCAGCAGGGAAAGCTTGTTTCAAAGCATCGATTGCCTGCGCAGAAGCCATGACGAGTAGGGCTTGGTTGACTGATTTTCACGAGAATGTTAGCTAAGAACTCTACTGACAATTGCGTATTCGAATTACTCAAAGAATCAATTGATACGAAATTTGGGCGTCATTCAGCGACTCGTAGTACGCTCTGATACCCTGGATCGAGTCCCTGGCTGTTGGTTGTGGGTCAATGCAACTACCATGCTTGGAGTCAACCAACAACCAACGTGCAGCAAGGTACCCATTTGCAGAGGCCATGTTGCTTATGCCGCGCAATTTGCTCGCCCGCCTCCTGCCAATTTGATATTTCCGTACAGCAGTAGCGAAGTAATTGAATTTGTTGTCGAATCTTGTGTCACGACGATTTCTCGCCGATTTTCGCGATCATCGCGGTGCTCGTTGTCGTGCTCATACCCACGATTATCCTGCATTAGACATCCCAATTCGATCCACCATGGAGTCGTCGTCCACAGAAGAGCACGGCGCAAAGCCACCAAGCGAACCTCCAAAAGATGACCAAGCAAGCGCATCACCACCCGCGGCCGTCACACCAAAGCAGCGCCACACGCTGCGCTTCTGGGGTACTTTCGTCGCGCTCTGCATCCTCTGCTTCATCTCGGCCCTCGACGCGACCGTCATCAGCATCGCCCTGCCCAAGATCACCGACTCGGTGGGCGGCGCCTCGCAGTACGTCTGGATCGCAAACTCCTTCATCGTCGCCTCGGCCGTGCTGCAGCCGCTCACCGGCCAGCTCGCCAACGTCTTTGGTCGCCGCTGGCCGCTGGTCGCGTCGACGGCCCTGTTTGCCCTCGGCAGCGGCATCTCGGGCGGCGCGCACAGCCCCGCCATGATCATCGCCGGTCGCGTCGTGCAGGGCATCGGGTCCGGAGGCATCAATGTGCTGCTCGATATCGTGTGCTGCGACTTAGTGCCTCTGCGCGAGAGGGGCAAGTACCTCGGGCTCATGTTTGCGTGGTCGGGTGTTGCGGCGGCTCTGGGACCACCCGTGGGTGGCGCGCTCGCTCAGACGAATTGGCGATGGATCTTTTGGATGAACCTGCCCATATGTGGACTTGCGCTCGCGGCCCTGCTGCTGTTCATGAACGTCAAGACTGGCGGTCCTGGGACGCCGACAGAGAGCACGGCGGCAGAGAAACCTGCAGCGACAACAACTCGCGTGACAGAGAAGCTCGCACGAATGGACTACCTTGGTAATGCGCTATTCGCATTGAGCATGATTGCCATTCTCTTTGGACTGATCGAAGGTGGCACCGTACACCCATGGTCGTCCTGGCGCATCATTCTACCCTTGGTGCTTGGAGGCCTAGGCTGGATCGCCTTTCACATTCAACAGCACTTTGCTCCCCAGCCCACAGTTCCATCACGCCTATTTGCCAACCGTACTTCAGCCACGGGGTATGCCTTGACGTTTCTGACGTCCATTCTTGTCCAGTGCATGGCATACTTTCTCCCGATTTACTTCCAAGCTGTAAAGGGCACCACGATCCTAAAATCTGGTGTCGACTTCCTGCCCATGGCCATGGGAACCCTGACCTTTGCCGTTGCCGCTGGAATCCTTCTGAGCCACTTTGGCAGGTACCGTCCCCTCCACGCCATCTCCCTGGCGCTGCTGGCGCTCGCCTATGGCCTCCTGACACGCCTCGACGCCAACACGTCCACGGTGGAATGGGCCTGGTACGAGATCGTCGCCAGCATGGGCGCGGGTCTGAGTCTGTCCGTTCTCTTGCCTGCCATCATGGCCGGTCTGCCCGAGGCCGACGTCGCCGTGGCCAGTTCCACCTACAGCTTCATCCGCACGTTTGGATGGATCTGGGGAGTCACTGCTCCTGGTATCATATTCAATGCTGTTTTTGACCAAAACCTCTACAAGATATCTGATGCGACGTTGCGCTCGCAACTAGCCGGTGGCCAAGCCTACTCATTCGCTAGTCAAGTCCACGACGTGCGTGGCGACTACAGTGATGCGGTCTGGGATGAAGTGTGGGGGGTATACATTGAGAGCCTGAGAGCTATCTGGTGGTTTGGGCTGGCCATTAGCCTCATATCGTTCTTTGCCGTTGGTATTGAGAAGGAAATCGAGTTGAGAAAAGACTTGGATACTGAGTATGGTCTTGATGATAGGAAAGCATGACCAAGAGGATGGTTTCCGATAGACCAGGATGGCTGAAAAGCTGATTCACTCGTACTCTTGACAAGGCACATGAGAAAATGGGGATCCAGAGGTGACTTTAAGTGCATCGTGTATTGCCGCTAGCATTTGCATTTTAGAGCGGAGGACCCATCCTACAAATCTAATTTTTCTTTTACACGCATTCAAAAGAACCGCCCCTTGATAGACACTCCGTTCCTTCCCGTAACGCCAGACATTACCAAACCAAGGAATGACATAAGACTCGTAAACTGACATGAATTACAAAAGAATTTGGTCTAGCTATTAGATGACTTGGAGTGCACAAGGGCCTGCTCAAGTGCAGTGATTGTCCCAGTGTTCGTGCTTAACGGGCACATATTCACCCTCCGCCTGTCTATCAGCTGGGGCAGTCGCACATCCATTGTGGTGGTGCATAACCGGATTAGCCACGGTCATGGGAATTGGCTCAAATGTGAATGAATGTTCGTAAGACCCTGGTGGGAACATAGGTGAGTGAGACCACATGGGAGTATCATGGCTGAAATGGGCCACGGGGAAGTCGTAAGGAGCTTGTGAGTTGAGCATCTCGGCTGCGGGACTGGCAGTAACAGCTGGTGATGCCGGGAAGCCGTCAGTGTCACTGCAGGGAGTGAGAAGTCGAGGCTGGATAGTATGCTGTGTCGGTGCTACAGATACCATGGGCATTGGTGTAGAAATAGTTCGGGTGTTGTGGTAGGCTGGAGGACCACACTCTTGCTTGATTCTCGTCGGGATGGATGGACTTTCGGTCGGACTAGCAGCAGATTCCGCATGGTTCTTGAGTGCTTCGGCCTTGATCTCCTCCTTCTTCGAGTTTTGGTCTTTTGGCTCTTTCTTGGACTTGGTAACTCGGTTCGGCTTCTCTTTGCTGGTACGATTACGCCGTTGAGGTTCGAGACCCAGCATGGCCGAACGAAAACGCGAGTACCTCATTCGAGCAGCATGGCCGTTAGTGATTTCCTGCGATAGGATCGGGTTGCTGGCGACTTGGTTCCAGTCGATCTATCTTCCAAGTTAGACAAGTACTTGTGTAGATGAGTATATTAAACAGAAGTGAGTTGATCACTTACATCTTTGAGGTTCTTCTGTTGCAAGATAGCGAAAAGGAATCTAGCCATGGGATTGTCGACGTTGGACATGATGCTGACCCCCCTCCGACCTTGTGAACTTGGTGACTGGATATGATGGAAGACTTTTATCCACCATCAGGAGGAAGATGACCTTGGTGGGCCCCGGAAGACTCGATCGGCTAAGTATGATTTGCACGAACTGATATGAGGCGATCTGGAGCAACACAGAGTTTGGAGATCTGGCCGAACGCAAGGTGCAGAAGAAGTTCAGTGACGCATGAGCAGGGCACAGTGAAAGTGAAACTCGGTGAGGTTAGGCAAGAGGTGAGATATATGTTGTAGTAGCCTGACAAAAACTTTTGATGAGTATGGAGTTCGACTCAGCAGATCACACCAGAGCAGCAGCCAGACTATAGCAATGTGGGTCTCGTAACATAATGAACGACTGCTACCTACCAAGGAATTAAACCTGGCACACAAGGAAGAGTCTCGTACTTCTTAGTCGCAACCTAGATGAGAGACCGAAGACGAAGAAGACCGGCTTGTCAGACAATGGAGCAATAGACGGGCCTCAACGGCGCTCATCAGAGTTTGGCAGCGTCCAGGCCGATGGCCAAAAAGGAATGATGTGCATGAGATATTGTTTGCTTCTGTTCCGTATGGGTAATGGCTGTGGGGGAAGACAAGGGTCCGTCGACGATGATAAGGAACGGGCCAAAAGAACGTGTAAAGTGGTTGCATACGCGAGCCGCCAGCAGTGGGCGTCTTTGACCTTTTTATCATTCCAGCCCCGGAACCCTGTAGAAAGGCGTGCAAAAGGGCAAGAGCTAGGGGGGCGACAGGCCACGGCTGCCTGTTGCCTAGCAACTCAATCAGAAAAGGGAAGTAAAGTAATCAAAGAAGGCGGACCTAGGCTGGTGATGATGGTGGGGGAGACGCGACCTAGTGTAATGGAAACGCGGCACGACGACTCAAACCGCGTAAAGTGGTTTTAATGATCCTTGTCGAGGGGGGGTCTCGGGGGTCTGATCCTGGGATGAGTCGGCAAGCTACAGCGGAGCTGGAATGGCTGATAGTCAAATATTACATTTTTTTGACGTATGAGGCATTCTGCCAGTGAACTATCTGTAGGTAATCAGCCGAATGCAACGCTCGGGTTTGGCGCGGCAGATCGAGCAGAAGACAGACAGACACGGGCAGACAGACCCAGTTGGCACTATACAGCGTGATGTCGACCGGTGAAGAGTAATGGACTGACGACGACAGCATATCCTACAACATATTCCATGACAAAAGACAGCATAGAAAAGTTCGTTTTTTGCCATAACGCCTGGCAAGCTGGCAGACCGGGAGTTGGGAGCTTTGGCAACCGAAATCCTGGAAAAGGTTGCCACCCATACGCACAATGGTACAATACCGGGATCTTGCGCAGGTTCAGCAACGTCTGGTGAGACGTGTGAGTCATTCCAATCATGGAAAAGGAAAACGAGTGAGGTCCGGGATGTACCATTGGCTATACTTGGCATGGAGGATTCGGCTGACTTGGGCAACAATAATTTTTCCATTGTTTTCTTCTGGCAACGGACGTCCAGGGCAATTGAAGGAAGTCATTGGACAATTCATATGTAGCATCGCAGACATGGGGAAAAATAGGCAAGGCACTCGCGCAATCCTTTTTGATGAGGTGCATTAGATTAGAACATTGAAACGCTCGGGGATGGTGTGGAGGCGATCCTAAAAATGCCGAGGGTGTCCCCGAATGATGTAGTCGCACGTCGTTTGTTGGCAACGCGTCCCCCAACAGCAGTTCAAAATGGGATACATCACTTGATGTTTGTGACTGTTTTCGCGTGCCCAAAAAGATAATATTGTTTGCCTTTGAATGTATTTCCATCCAAGGGACACGTATTGATACGAAGAGAGGGTGTCTCACAAGCAGGCAGATTCGGAAGGCAACCTTTCGGGGAAATGAAAGTGGTTGGGGGGTCGGGGGGACATCAGTCAAGTCGCGCAAATCTCGAGATTGGGTCGCATCGGGGTGTCGCAGGACTGACGCGGGTTGACGCCAATTCACGTGATGTGGATTTAATTGATTTTTTTGAAATCGTCCCTGCGCCCGGTTCTTTAGCTTGACTGGGCGGAGGTACGATGTGGCTTGCTTTTTGGAGCATAGACTGGCACGATGCCGCTTTTGCGTTGAGTCTAGAGCTCAGTCATTGGCTGGGAGCTGCATCGTACCCACTGTTGTGCTTCCGCGGCACTCGAGTCTAGCTGTTTTGGAACCACTTTCAGTTGCTGCACTGGCCTGCTGCTTTTTTTTGCTTTGCTGGTTCCTGCCAGCCGGCCAGGTGCTTTGGTTGCCTCTGCTTGGCTCTCAGATCTCACAAGCTCGCAGACTCTCAGACCCCAAGACTCCCCCAAGGCAAAGCTTCAGGCCAATCAGAGGTCCAAAGAGTTCACAGTGGAAGTCGGGACTTGGGTAGCTGCGGAACTCGAAGCGCAAGCTGCTCGCCCCTCTTCTACAGCCCAAATTCTCCGGATCTGCCACCCCAAGTAGTCAGCGCTGCCAGTGCCCAAACTCTCTCCAAGTCCAGTCACAGCTTGTCCCTTAACAATTTTGTTTCATCGACAGTTCCCACTCCCTACCGCTAGCTCCGAATTTTGAGCTCGAGACAGCCCAGCCCAGCCCAGCCAGCTCAGCCCAGCCGTGTATGTTGCGCGTTCAGCCTTCATCATGAACAAGAACTGGGGCGATAGAGCCGACAAAGATCTCTTCTTCACCATTCTCTCGGTCAAAAATATCGGTGTCATCAGTGGAGCAGAATGGACCACCATCGGTAATCATATGCGCACCCTTGGCTATGGCTTTACGAATGAAGGTTGCCGGTATGTAGCCATGCCTTCGCTAGCTGTGCCCCTTACTACCTCTCTTATTATATATGGTCGTCGTTGTCGGTCTTGGCCTTGGTATATAGTCGAGTTTGACTCCCCTATTCAAAATGTGCAGCATCAATGTATATCAATTGCATCTGGATGCAGTCGTCTTTGCGGCCCCATGCTGGTCATCGTGCTCAGTGGCATCTTGCTACATCCTCTTCTCAGCCGCCTCGTCCGCAGCACATGAATAAGCCACCAATATTACACCCGCCATAGTGCCAAAGAGAATACTAGCAAATATGTGATCATGAATTGACATAGTACTAATTGCATTATAGTCAGCATTTTCAGGGACTACGTAGGGCTCAGCACAAGGCCGAGTCCAATGGATTTTCGGGCGAGAAACCCAGACAAGGCGATCCGACGCTGAATCCCATTACTCGTCGCCCAGGACCAGGTCGTGGAAGGCCAAAGAGGATACCTCCTGTGCCTATCTCAAGAGAGTCATCGCAGCCAAGCCCGGCGCAACCACAGCCAATACAACAGCAACAACAGCAACAACAACAACAACCGGACCCAGCACAGCTCCCGATGCAGACACCACCTCAGAACCATGATCACGCTTTGGATGCTGTCACCGCCGCCGCTGTTGCATCCCTTGCTGCTGCAACGGCTGCTTTACCTGACCCTCACCAACATCAGCGTCACCCCGAGCCTCTACCGTTGGGTCAGCAACAAGCTCATCTTCCTCCCCCTTGCGATCCGCCTGTTCCTGCTCCTGCTCCTGCTCCTGCTGCTATACCTTCGGCCTCAATACCTGCTGCTCCTGTCCCTGGCTTGGGTCCGTCCAGTGCATTGCCAGAGGAGCAACAACTTACTCCGATAGAAGCGCCTACAGAGACTCCAATCTCGGAAGACGTGCCAGATCCTTCGCCGGTGCCGACAAATGATGCCACCAGTCTGGAAATAGGTGCCGAGGACGATGCCGGAGATGATGAGCAGCCTACTAAACGACAAAGAATAGATGATCCTGCAGATGATCTGGATAATTCTGCAGGCATGGCTTTAGACGACAGGAACGTCGATCCCATGATCCACGACGACTTGCCCGAGTAAGTCTACCAAACTCCATACCACATATCTACAGCATCGATACTAACTAGCTGTAGATATTTTGGCGAAGCATAGGGCCCTTTCTTGAGCTATCTTTTTTCGGATCATATACCTGGCGACTTTTAAGTTGCCACGTCACTTGGATTTCTTCCAAGCACGATTCATGTACGACTTTGACAGACATTCTACAAGTGAGCTTTCTTGACTTTGGGTGCGTGGAGTTCAGGAACAGGTTCAAAATTACAAGACCAGGTCTTATTAGTATCCCAATCTTATGAAGGCACAAGTGCCACAGTTCTGATAAATGCAATTCTTGCTACAAATGCTTGAATCCGACTTTATAATTGTATGCTTGAACGGAACCGCTCGAGCCATTGTAGATGCCATTATTCTGCTGGCAGGAGTAATTGGTTATGATACCTACGTTTGGTGATACGGTTCTTCCCAATTAGCAAAGCAGAACAAGCAATGTGCAGACAACTTGCGTCAACCAAAAGCCCCTGTAGGTGCCTCGGATTAATTCCCCCAATCAGTTTAAATCAAATATTGTCACTGTCCAGAGGGTGGTCTCGTCGTCAGGTCAATTGCACTTGCTTATTCTCGTCCTGTTCATCAAGACTGCTATGTCGTTCACGCAGAGAATAATGAACCAACGAATCGACGTTGGGTGAAGATTAGAACAGCCGACGATCTCAGTCCGTCGTCTTGCAGCTCCTTCCAAGCAATATTATTTGCAGGCAGCTGCCTGATCACACAATGCCAAGCCTCGAGATAGATACAAACCCATAGCTTGCTTTTCATCTTCACCAGCACCAATCCAAACATCACCACAGTTTTTTCGACATCACAAATCTGAACCATTGTGGGAACCAACACTGTAAGTTTCTCAAACATCTCTTTTACACTGCCGTTTTATTGGGGTAGCATCACATCTGACTCTTTCCATCCTTTTTTTCACCGTCTCTTCTCGAAGAATCCTGGCAAAGTTCGTCCTTGGCACAACATATGGGGTAGATAATTTGCACAATACCATTGACAGACTTCCATCTTCAAATCATCACTTTTGCCTCACAAATATCTTTCAGAGTACTGCCTTCCGAAAAACTTCCCCTCGTTTCAGACTCCAGACCTGGGCGTAAGCTTGATCTCCTCTTTGACACATCTCCAAACACTTTCCCAACTTCCACTCCAGACATCTACCCAAAGCCACAATGGTCAGATAGTAAGATCAATTTGCCACTGCCTCGTCCACAATCCTTGCCATAGTTCTTAATTTTGATATTACTCGATTCCTACCCATTGGTTCTGAACTGACAGAAATCAAAGTTAAAACAGACACCGCCTACTGAGATCACAATGGCTGAGCAGCACACCCCCCAGCACACCTCCAAGGAGGTGGCTGGCGACAAGGACGCTCGATTCTTCTTCGCCGTTCTGAAGCATCTCAAGACCAAGCCCGACACAGACTGGGATGCCGTTGCTGCTGAGCTTGGCTACGCCAACAAGGCCGTCGCTCAGGTTCGTTTTTTTTTTTTCATTTCCTCCCTTTCGTCCAAAAGTCATCACTGTATTGTGTTTTTCTAACAGCTGTCTTTATATTTTCTGACAGACCCGCTTCGGTCAGATCAAGCGCAGACTGGGCATCACCGGCGGCGACAAGACCCCGGAGGCCAAGAACAAGGTCACCAAGTCTACCCCCAAGAAGACTGGCTCGGCCAAGGCCAAGCAGAATTCCAAGGTCGTCCAACTGGACCCTGAGATTGCTGATATTCTCAGCAAGTTGCGAGAGGAGAAGGCTCAGAAGAAGGAGGAAGAGAACGATGACGACGCTGAGACGATTGTTCCTGGTACCCCTACCCCGGTTCGCAAGACACTTCAGATCAACGTCCCTGCCCGAGTCATCAAGAAGGAGGAGGAGGAGGAGGAAGATGGCGACGACGAGGTTTGAGGAAGTCGCCGAGATTGATTCGAGGTTCAAGCACACATTGTGGCATGTACCAGAGCATCTGACATGTTTCACTTTTCAGGAAGGTCCGTGAAGGTCTCCGTATTTGACAGTAGTTCCTGGCCTGTCGCACACCCCAGATATTCTCCCCGGAGATGATGAGAGTACTGTGCCAGTTACATTCACCATGACCAAAGTTTCGTAAAAGAATGAGACGACTGCACACCCAAGACTTTTCTGTCCAGTAGTAATATGTGAAATATCTGGTACTTCTGTTGTGACTGTGATCCGAAGTGATGAGCATTTATATCATCCTCTGGAGTCAGGCACTTCTCGGCAATTTAGGCTATAGGCGTTCGAAAAAGGGGAGTCGGAGTGAAAGTATTCGACTCCTATGGCGATGTAGCGATCTTCGAGCATGTCCATCACGTGAACGTTTTATTACCAATCTGCAGATTGTTTCTCAATCATTGAGTAGTTCTCTGCAAAGTTGCAGGCAGAACTCGATGTGTTGAATTTGCTCTCGTTATCCCCAACAACAATATCTTAAGTTTTCGCCAGGCAGGAGTCCTAACTTTTCCCCATCGAAGTCTTTGCCCGTATTGTGGCATTAACATTCTTGCCAGCAATGATCGCATGATTTACTACCGTCTGCTCATAGAACGATGCCTGATGAGTTTGTGTGGAAATGGCTTCAGCACCTTACGATTTTGATAGCTCCCACCTCATTTCCTCCCTGAGCCGACGACATATGCCCCTCTTTGGCGCAATTGGCGAGAGCTTCACCTCCAAAAAATGCAGCCACGTTTGAAAACCCTCAGTTTGCCCCCACCGCACCTACATAACCTCCTAGTGTATTTCCACTATCATGTCGCAATTTGTTGTCAATCCGCGGAACCCCGAGCTGCTACATATAAACCAAAAGCGCGGCATGGGCGCTCCGGAGACCTCAACAACTCATCACTACGACCCCAAAACAATCTCGTTTGACTTGCCAGACCTTGCAGTATCAACACATTTGACTTTTTTGAAGTTTCATTGTGGGCGAAGCACCCAGAAGAAGTTCCCGCGGAGCCGCTCCGGAGGATTCACGCGGAGAACCAGCGGTGATTGTGAAAGCTACAACGGACTTCCTGATAAAATCAAATACTTCGGCGACTGATTATATGCTTATCTAATCCATGGACCCGTGTCTTTAGTGGTAAGTCTCCCGCCCAGACATACCAAGATTGTTTCATCACAAATATCATAAATCATTTCCAAGATAGACGACTTCCCAGTCCCGCCAGTCTCGATATTGTCATCTTTATAGATGGCATGGTCTCTGACGAGATCTTTTCCAACGTCAAGCAGTAATTTGCCATCTACTTCAGTCGCAGCACTGGATCACTGGGTCAGCGCCGAGCTTTTACATGACTACCGCGTGGCTGACGATGCGATTACCACTCGCGAGGAAGCTCGAGACTTGAACCGTGGCAAACCTGCGCAATACCAGACCTATTACTGGTCATGGCGGCGAATGAGGCTACCAAGCAGCGAAACATCAAGGAGACTGCTCATCTCATACGGGCGATTTCCAACGAGGACCCCGACGAAAGTGAGAATTCAGATAGGTAGAATAGAAGTTCGACAAGAGTATAACTCAATATGATATGCTACAAGTGTGTCGTCATAGATTATCAATATGTGTGCGGTTTACAGACCGAGCCCATCCTGACCAATACTCCCCACGAGTGCCCAATTACCGCCCCAGTGCTGCATAATATTCTCAACAGATCAATTTCGTGACCGGTCCCCAGTTGGCCAAGACGCCCCGGCCCTCTCGAGAAGCCGGCCCAAGCATCTTCTCGAGAAGATGTTACATTTGTAGATAGTGCCCACCGCGGATCACCCGCTTGAGTATATTGAATGGTTCACGAGCACCTCTCTCCTGTGGCTCGACAGGGTCAGCCCCAAAAAGTCTATACGCGCTTCCATTCACAGTCCTGTGACCCCCTTATTTTTGGCGAGAAAAGAAACCTGATTGCCTCCTGAAAGATGCATATCAATAAGATTGTTCTGGTCTTTCACACGATACAAGCAGGGGCGTTATCACGAACAATTAAGGCAGCATTGGACTCTGAGATATGTGTGGGTGACATGGTATATTTTCTCTTGAGCACGTCTATTGTCGAGATGACTTCATGCAAACCGCCCCTTGCTTCCAACACGATGTCCCCTGAGACTACATTTTCGTGATATGCAAGTATACTGCCGGTTATGGTGCGGTCCAGGCCGAGTCACGTCGCATACCTCTCTGTATCAAGGTACGCCATACGGAAGCAATCCCGGGGCCTGGAAGTCCTTCTCTGATACCCTGTTCGGGGTTCATCATGATTGCAGGGTTAGCGTTTGTTGCTTCTGATGGGGGTATCGCCGGTGTGTATCGGTTACGGGAGACCCGGGCCCTTTGCAGCAGTGGCGATCGAGACAATGACGCTTTCCTACTCTATGATCATGGATTATCCCATCCTTGTTCTGATGCCGCTTTGAAGTCTTGGCCCCTTGACGCTGACCAGACCGAAGGACCAGGCTGGCCATGCAAGCTAATCATATTGGCATTTCTCTCGAACATGTGTGATCGTGATATTTCGTACTGATATTGCTTTAATATACTCCGCATGATCTTTCATTACCTGTATTATAATAACGCGTCATCCCGATTAAAGCTAGTTTGATTGAATAGCCCTTAATATAGTTATTTTATTGTAAAGTGTAATAAAATAAGTTAATTATTATTATTATTCTTTTTTGCGAGGTGTTTTATAGTATTGAGAGTAGTTGTGATGAGGTGGTGCGAGTAAAAATGCTAGCACCTTCCATAATACCTAAAAAGCCGAGTAAGACGATGAAAAAGAAACGCTGATTACTAGGGTAAATAGGCAGCATCCGCGCTTATCCAATCACATATCTGCCGAGTTATCAAGGGTATACTATTTAAACACCCGCGTATTGATATAATAAAAAGCAAGAAACTATGATAGCGAGCGAAATTGCAAGAATTCTTTCAGGGTTATGAGAAGGTATGTATGGTGCTTGTGTAATTGCAAGGCTCGATGCAGGGGTTTATAGAAGATGTATCAGCGGGGAAGGGGCTTCCGTTATCTGGGCGCGCATGCGCCTGGGTTAGTGCATGTGTAGTGCCCAGAACATCCCTACCCAGGTATTATGTTAGGTACTCGAAGCAACATTCGAGCATTCGTCACTTTTGGACGAAGTATTGTCTAGCTATGCTGTATTGCCTTTGTTTGTGGTGGAGAGAAGTCTTGGGTGCTCGTTCATGTGTGTTGAAACGTGGGGAGCCAAAAGAGCTCTTCTCTTGACTCAACCATTATACGCACAAGTGTATGATCGTTCTACCTGAGCTGATTTGCAGCCCAATCGAGATCTTTCCTCTCTGACCGTTCACAAGTCTGAATCCAAACACAGAGGTCTTTTGTTTTCCTTTTCTCTGGCAGTTCAGTGCTATCCCCATTCAGTGTCATCTGAACATGGCTACTCCGATCTGCTCGTGGTCAGTGTTACGCAGGGTTCCTCGCATTCAGGTATACGACTAACACAATTCAGCGTTTGTGGAATTGACGTTGGGTCTACGGCCTCACAAGTGACATTGTGTTTTATTCGTGATAAACGGATGAAGATACTCCGAGTGACCTGTGATCCTGAAGGTCAAAACTATGTCCATGCTCACAATGGCGCTTTGTTCGACCGCGACTTCCCTACCGATGTCGCTCTGGACAATGGCCGTCTTGTTCAAGGCCACGCTACCATGGACAAATTCACGCATCGGTATTCACTGAAAACCATCATCTCGGTAAGAGCTGGAATTCAAAGGCTCGAGACTCTGCAGCAATTGCCTGGCGGTGAAGAATTCTTTTCCGTGTACAGCTCGTACCTGGTCACCGACGATATGATTGACGACATCGTTCGAGAGCATTTCGTCAATCTGCGAGATGAGGCAATCAAGAAGACCAAGGAGCAGATGAACCTGAGACTTGTCATCGATAAGGTTATTCTCACCCATCCCAATTACTTGCCCCACGAGGGTGGCGATGACTTTTATCGGTGGACCGACTACGTGGAATGGATCTGGACTCAAGTCTGGGACGAGCACAACATGAATATCCAGTTTCATTGTATCAGTGAAGGCCAGTCCATAGGTTCATACATCTCTGCAAGGTTTGATGACACAGCCACCGACTTCACCCGCGGAAAGTTGTGGAAGGAGCTCAATCTTCCTGGTAAATACCATGGATTCCCCATGTTCCCCGTCTTGGTGATCGATGCCGGCGGGAGCAGTGTGGTAAGTAGTAAAATGTTAATTGCACTTGATTCATTCTGACACAATGTAGAATATTCAACATATTGTCCTGAAATTTGATTCCTCTGGCCAGGTCCAATGCAGCCAAACTCATGATGTCATTAACACAAGCCCTGGTATGATTTGCTTTATCCCATCCCAGAACAGACCAACTAACTCAGCGCAGGGGTTATTGGCGGAAGTCATCTCTCGAACTACCGCATCCGCAATGAAATCATCAGGAGAGGCAGTATATTCACTGAAAAGGAGCAGGCCAGATTACTGAAGGACTATGAGTCCAAGAAGTATGGCTTCGACTACACCAAACAGAGGGGATTGCTACTCCAAGGGGGGACCTCGCGCGCGATAATGGAGCTCAGCGCAGATTTCGTCCGCGAAGCTTTCGATGATGTCTTCAAGGACGCGCTGAAGATGATCAAACGCGAAATTGACCTACTCCTCTTAAAGGAGTACCGCTTCGGCGTGGTCTTCTGTGGGGGCAGCTTCCTGGTCTTGGGCTTCCGCGAGCAGATTCGCGCGTACATGGATAGTCATGTCGCCAGAGAGGCTCAAATAATGGGATCAGACGCTTCTTATGCCTTTCTGAGCCTATGCGACACGACTTGGTCGTCTGCAGTGGCAACGGGAGCTGCCGCATCAGTACCCAGCATGCCTCCGCCGGCACGGGGCTTATTGAGTTCAGCACTCGGCATCCAAGAGCAGAACGAGACAAAACAGAAGGACAATAAATGGACCTGGACGGGGGAGAAGTATGCGAATACTCTGCTAGACTTGGTAATGAAGTGCCCCACTTGAACCTCTGAGGTATGCTAATTTTCAAAAGCGCGAGGGCATCTTTCAGTTCGATATGGACAACAAGAAGCCAGACCACAAGCGATACGAACTTGTCTGCCAGCCTGATTTTGCTCATGATCCAATAGACGATGGCGACCTGGGTCGACCCGCCAAGCGGCCGAGAGGTCGCCCACGCAAATCGGGGTCTCGCAATGGGCAACCGTGCTTCAAAATTCCCAGACCAATGATCCCCGTGTGTCGGCAAAAGCTCCTTGGGCCATATGACATGAGCTTTGTGATTGACGCGAGTGAAGTTCCGCAAGGCAAGATTCGGTGGCAAGTTGAGAAGGAGGGTCTGCCTTCCCTCGGACCCGATGGCAATCCTCCGAGGAGAGTGCCTATGGATGCATCGATAGTGATGAGGTTGCACTGCTACCGCATCAACGAGGACGGTCAAAGGATGAAGGATGGGAAGAATAGAAGCTGGGAGCTCACGATCACATCAGATCCAGGCAGCCATCTCCTCATAGTAGAGCAGGAAAGGATAGTGCTGTGATGCAACGGTCTCAAACATATAGTTGGCCTTCCTTATTTCTCAAATCGTACTTCCAATGACAAAAACGTTTTGCAAAATGAAAATAACATCAATGATGATCCTTCCAAGTATAAAAACTTTTTCTGCACACAAATGGGACAAAAAACGCTTCCCGCTGAACCAACCGCCAAATAAAGGCTATACATGGATAGCCACATACCTCAGCCGTATGTAGTATATTAAATTTACATTGCAACTACTGTGAGATTCTGAGGCTTGTATGAGACTTTTTACGTTGTTATAATTGAAATGAGAGAGATAAGCCCCGCAGAATGGCTGCGGGGAGCACACGCCGTATTCACGAGCGCCTCACGAGCGCCCCACGACCACTCCACCACAGCTGCAGTGAGCTCGGTATGCGCATACTGCTGTGGGCGGCTAGCCGTCACAGAAACGAGAAAGATCATACTCGACTACGCCGCCCTGCATCACAACAACAGATTGCGGAAGTTTTTTGAGTGCAGAAATGGAATGAACAAGAGGTAAAAATTGCAACAAGCCATTTAAATCGCAATTTGACGGAGAACCTCGTGAGATATCATTTATTGACTCAAGCATACATAATGGTGCTGATCCACCATAGTCGCTAATGGCTTACTCACTACCGCTCACAGCCCCTAAGGCAGAAGAACCAGCACTGCAGGTGTTTGCCGCATAATGCACCAGCCACATAGATACTAAGATAGCTAATAATACACAATCGAGTTTCTCAACCATTTGAACTCGCAGAGAATCTAGTTTCTCGTATGTGAAGAGGTTTTTCGCATTAAAGAGGCATGATTCAGTATATTCATGGTTGAGTTCGCGAAAAGAGTTCACCCGCGACGTGGTTGCTGGCATAGCTTTATGTTATAACATGCTTGTTATGGATATTCATTCAGTTTTACTTCTTTGCACCATTGTTTAATCCTACCATATAGAAATCATACAGGTTTTCTAGAATACATATGTATTCCGAGAAGGTTCTTTATTCCTTATCCGTACGAGAGCCTCGAGATTAATCTCAGTGTCGATGCCATTGATACCACTAAGCATTAATCTTGCGTCTGTCGAATCACCTTGTCGGAGTCTTCTGAGCACCGTCATAAGTTTGTGCATCGTATCCTTCGTGAAGATTGGCGCTCCAGCATTGTAAAGTGTTTGGATGTCTAGAATTATGTCGTTCATTCGCGCAACTTTTGTTGCAATTGCAGCCCAGGGACTGTCAGCTTCATTGCTGCATGCAGCAATACCCTCGCCCCCTGCTGGAGTTTGATCTTGTGCGTCAGAACTCATAGCTTTGCTAACATAGGCCCGTGGTTTCGCAAATAGAAAGTAGGACATTAACTACCTAGGTAGTAAGTTGTCTGGATTGCGAGATGGGGTAATGGCGGAGGGGGCGGCACGGAGGGGTATCTCCCTGATGAGTATAGAACAATATCCAGTGTCCCGTTTACGTTATAGCGGGGAAGACCGGGACACCCTTTTTGAACTCGTCGGAACGGAATTATCAAAGCCCGCCTTAAATTAAAGCGTTATAATAAGAATCACGTGTAATCTGACCGCAATGAAACACGATTTTACGGGTATATATATGTATTTTGCAAAGTTTGTTACGGTCCGGGAGGTCACATAAGCTGAGCTGATGTATACCCCATCAGTGTGTATTAATCTAAGACGAAGAACTGAAAATCTACGGAGCTACGAGTGGTGCTTTATACACAGTACGAATGGCATAGTGGGGGACGAACCCCACCAAAGCTTACCCGTAGCGTGCCAGTGGCCGGTTAATGGGGCAGCCGTAATTACCATCACATTTACGAGATTATAAATTAAATTAATAATTATTATTATTATAAATTATAACTTATACTTATATAATAACGTGCTCGTTTTATAAGCGTATAAGTCTTAATTTATAATTATCACGAATAATTATAATAAACCATTGTTTTAATATTATTATTAGTGTTGAACAAGGAGTAGCTTTCCTATTGGAGTTTAAACTGGTCTGATATTGGGTGTCAATTGTGGTGTTGTATTGATCTATGCTGCGCCCCTCTAGATTTGACGAAGTGCACGCTTATTTGGGTGGCCCCGGCTAATCCCCGGGAGGCCCCATACATCTATCTGAACACCATGGTGTTGATCAGTGTGCTCAAGCACACCCTGGGGTATGGGTTCTATAATCCACCATCTGACAGTAATAATTAATATATTTTACACTTTTAATTTTATATATTTATATAATATATTCGTTAATCAGCTTATTTGCATAATTATATTTTTATTTAATGGTTGAAACTACTTATACATTTATATTAACCATCTTCACCACATGATGCGCGTGATCGTCCTCCGAGTTAGAGCAATAGCAACTCATACACATAGCTTTGTCGGTGCACTCTTGACAGACATAACCCGCCCCAGTAATCAATTGATGACACGTGCTGCACCACGATGGGCACATTTCAACATCATCAGTGCTCACATTCAGAAGCTTGCATTCTGGGTGCGTCCTCAATGTCAAGATCCAACTCTTGCTGCGATTGTCCTCTACTATCTCACCATTCCCGTCTACCTTATCACAGGCCAGCCGAATCCGGATAGGCTCATTTGTCGGTTCATAGCCGGGTTGAAGCAACTCATCAAGATATCGGCCCGTGACACTGAAACGAATCGTACCTTGTGGAAGACCTTCGGCCTTGACCTCGAAGCCCAGATCGTAGGGTGACAAGGGCCCATTCCAGGTCTGTATCCCATTCGAGATAGTGATTGCTTCGGGGCCGATGGCATTATCTCCCACCTCCTTGTGGTAGTTGGGGTCGCAGATTAGGCGAAACTTCTTACTTGATGCCTTATGAGGGAGGTTGGAATAATGAAGTTCGTAAATCCGACCACTAGCCACTTATGTGCTTGTTAGTTTCGCTAAATAGACTATGGATTGAGAAGCCTGACCTTGTGAAGAAGAACTTTGGCAGTTCCTGCCCCTCTCCATATCTCTCTCAACATCTTCCATTCCTGTATCAGAACGGCCGAGTTGTTGATGACTTTCCTTGCTGAAGGCACACGAAGCATCGAGATTGCACTCCCTGAGGCCACCGCTGAGGCACTAGCTCGAGTTTAGTATAGCATCAATTAAGAAGGGGAATCTTTCACAAACCTTTGTCTGTCGAGATTTTCGAGGAATTCGTACTCGAACTTGGTACCCTTTTTCGTCGCCTCCTTTTTGTATTTCTCCATGTCACTAGTTACCAGTTTCATCAAGTAAGGAGCAGCGAAGCTACCACCGCAAAAAAGAGCGACGAAGGGCTTTCGAATGTTGATCTGCCTCCGGATCTCTCCCTTCCAGACTTTCTGGCCGTCGCTGAACACGGCTTTGAAGATTTCCTGAACTTTACCGGCAGGAACAAGCACTCGCTCGTCCTCCTCTAGTTTTCTTGGGTGATTCTCGACCAGCACGAGCCACTCCTCTGGCGATCTCCCGCCAACGCTGATCATAGGTCGGTCCTGGTTCACGTCCCAGTCAATTGTCAACTTCTTACGCTCAAACTCCTCCAGAGCAACGGCCAAGATGCCAGAATCTTCCGTTCCAAAATTTTCGGTGACGAATTCTTTGATTCGACTATTTGTCAGGTCACTGCCACCTTGCGTTCCTATGTTATGGACTCATGAGATACTGATAACGCGAGCGCTTTGGACAACATACCTGGAGACCAATCTTCGTCATCATTTACTTGACTGCAAAGAAATCGTCCGTCGTCGTCAAAGTAGAGGCTTATCGCCTGGACATTCTACAGTCGTCTGTCAGTAAGGCTTTTCAGGTGCTGCCATACCAATGACACGTTTCGAATCTGTACGTGGTTTGAAACATACCAGACTACTTCCTCCCATGTCTATTATAACCAGATTCATGGGCCCTGTTCCGCAATTCATTTTCCCGTAAAGAGCTTGAAGCTTCTTCTGTGATAGAGACGCTGGGGCCTCGTCAAATTTCTCTGATAGGTACAGAGAAAGAGCAAGCCCTTCTTTGACGGTGCTGATCTGGATGTCTTTGCCCCATACATCACTCATCAAGCGCTTGTAGTGCCTCAAATAGCGATCTTCATCTTCCTGCGAGCCCTCGTGGAGCAGATAGTGCGGATACGACAGCACAATGTTCCGCACAACAAGATCCTTCTCTTCCGCTTGCTCTTCGGCATTCCTACGGAGCTCGAGGAAATGCTCTTGGAGAGCAACATTTATCATGGGGAAAGTGATTTGGGACTTTTGAGTCCCACTTTTGCGGATGATTTCAAGGAGCTCCCTTCCTCCTGGGAGTTTTTCAAGCATATCATCTCGCTCGATTCCTAGCTTGCATAAGCTCTTTTCACAAAAAGGAAAAAGCGAGGATGATACGTACCTGACGCATACACAAGAAGCGTCTTCAATGGTATGCATTTATCGTGGCTCGCGGCTCTTCTCCCTACAAGGAATTGGTCCTTGACGAGTGCGGCATATGCATAGAACATGAATTGCGAAGTCCCAGCTTTCCTATCAGACTTCTCGGGGTGAAGGACATCTCCGAAGAGTGGAACTCGAATGATTGTATTCTGATGGTCGCTAGCACGTTCATATGCTAGCGTTCCCTCAGAAGCATGGGATCCGAGGTCTTGACCATATACACTGCGATATTTCTTAGCGTTCCCGAATGATAGTACCACAAGTAAGAAGACTGACCATGGTGTCTTGGTCTGTACCGTTCTCCTTCCCATTGAAGTGAATGTCGACATGTTTTCTGGTTGCCACTGTTTTGCTAAGTGTTGGTGTTGGAAACAATAAGAGCAGAGGGGATGGTAAGACAGCAGTACCCCACTGACGCCATTTTATATGTACCTACCAAGCACTGTATCTACTGGACTTCTGTGCATCGAGCATGAGCTAAATCTGAAAGGCTTCTTGGCAAATACATAACAGCGCCTGATCAGATGATAGCACATCATATTCCAATTGCTTTTGAATGACTAGGGAGTCCTTGAAACCAAGAGTTGGCAGGCTGTAGTGCACCTACTCAGGTATCTCGGAACTATCCCTGTAGACACCCATTAGAATCGGTCAGGGATTCCAACGACCCTAGAAACAAACAAATTGTCGATGCTAATTAGTACTATTGAAGAAAAGAAAGTCCGACTTTAGTTGCAAATGTTTTAGTTCTAC
>JAMAKW010000018.1:0-152247 GCA_023628315.1 Neopestalotiopsis sp. M2102B | reverse complement strand
AATAACTACAACAAATTCTCTAATTTCTTTTATACTTTTTTTTTTCTCCCCCCCCCCCCCCCCCCCCCCCCCCCAAATTACACCCTGTCTTCGTACCCAAACATGCTTCTTTCACACATGCGGCAAACAAGGATTGGTCAGGCATCGGTGGCGCAGATTTTCACTGACTGTGCTTTCCTTGATAGATTAATATATTTGCTTCACTACGTACTCCTGCGTAGCGCAGTCTGCGTGCATGGATCAGGCTCTCTTTGCTGCAGCATTCGTGGTGGCGCTGTGTACTCGCAAAGTTCCATACCCCAAGGAATCTGAAAGACAACCATCTTTGACTTCTTTGCTGACTCGCTAGGCGATGTGCAGTCCGGTGGTATTGCAGAAGCATAAAGCCCGACTATATCCCGCTTGGTGTATCCGGATTGAAGGGAAGACGCTGACACAGGGCCCAACTAGTCGACTTGCCTTGTACGTCAATTTAACTCGAATAGCACACTTTTTTCTCCCTTTGTCCATTTGTCTGGCCAACTTCTTCTCTCTCAATATGACGGATGTTTCAGGAGTTACACCTGCAGTGCAGGAACTATTTTTGGTACTCGAACAGCAGCTTCAAGTGATTTCAACGACAAGATTCACTCCTGTAAGCCAACTTCAACAACACGCTCTGAATAACTACAAGGTCTACAAGACAGAATTTCAGAGCTGGCTTCAGCGACTCAATGCCGAGGTTTGTAAGCTCCGAGAAACAGGAAACACGACCGAAGCAAAGTGGCTCCGCGAGCAGTTACAGAATCACCGCGACTACCGGCCTAAAGACAGGTTCAAGGTTACTATAATTCAAGAGACTGGACGACGAGAGACCTGGCAGGTCCTCGGAGAAACGGACTCTTCATCGTCTGAGACAACTTCACAACACTTGGACCATGATATGAACGCCGAATCCGGGTCTGTAGAAGGTACTCCTGATCAGATGGAGCATGAAAATGGCAGGCCAATGAGACGCAACCTATCCGCCAAAGGGATGATCGCTTCCAGGATGAATCCGAAAGTCAACGCCTCAGCTTCAAATCAGCCATCAGCTTATGAAGTTGCTGAGCGTGCTGCAGCGAATTTCCTTTCAGACTTGGGTTCTGGTGACCCCAGCCAACAGCTTTGTCCCGAGGCACAATCGTTCAGTGTCTCGCTTGGGGCGACTACTGCCAACATACAGCAATTGATCACCGCCCTAGAACAGATTCGATCGAGCTTTGAGCAAGTTTCTGTTGACGTTGAGAAGTTTGGGGGAGCTATGACTCTTTCACAGGTTATAGACCAGAAGCTGTGGATCGGCCAGACACATTCCGGGAAAGCATTCTGCCTCACGTGTCCGTGTCCAGCCATGCTTGCACCGACGGATGTGGAATCTAGAGGTCCCTCGAAGGGAACACATCACCTTGTCCCAAGTTCCTTCCACTTCCACCCCTTCGTCAACAACGACGGCTTACGCCATTTTCTGAAGGAGCATGGCGAGGTTTTTACAGATATCGGCGAGATGTTACGAAAGTATGGCAAGGAGAGTAGGTCCAGTCCAGCGCTATCAGAAGATGAGATGAGTACCTAGCCACTGACAGCCCTACCATACAGTTCAAAGTGACGACATCAAATTAGACACATGGGCTATCTTGGGCCATAACATGTCTATACAGCTGTGGCACGAGCGCTGCGCCGCAGAGCGCACAACAGCTGAATCGCAATTGCTTGAGCAATGCAAGCATGGCAAACCTCTTCTGGTCCCATCAAAATCCAGGAGCATTGATAGGAGCAAAGTTCCCGAGCAGTATTCTGTCTACTCGCGCACATCGAATGGGGGTGGCTGGATAGTACATTGCCCCTTTCCCGCTTGTTCTAAGCCACATTTCGAAAAAGACCCCTTTCAAGACGACACAGCCATTCGTCATTTCAAAAAGCACAACCTTCGTCTGACCAACACTCAAATACACCATCACTTTGGTCTCAAAGGTATGTTGCATTGCCCTAGGAGAAACAGCGCTGACAAGAGGTTCCATCACAGTTATCCCCGATTCGACAAGTAGGGACGCGGGCAAGCGCGAACGTGAGGAGAGCTCTGATAGCGATCTACAATGTGGTTCTGTAGCTACTGTAGACAGCGATCAATCCTTCATGGGAGAGGCTATCCCGGCAGCGAAACGGCCGGCGCGCATCAGTGCACGCCAACGGGTTCCTGGACCTGTTAAGGGTCGTCAGGATATCATTCAGTACAAGGTGCACTCCCAGGAACATCCTGAAGGCAAATTTATCGGCTTTGGACGTCTCCAAAAGGAGCTCAAGGAGATGGCAAGGAGCTACGATCTGGCAAATAATGAGGTGACGCCGGAGTTGAAGTATCCTGGGTGGGGACGGCAAGGAGAGCAATGACGCGCCACTTGTCGGCTGTGCGTTGTGACATCCTTTGCATCACACACGGAAAAGGTTTTACCAAGTCTGTTTGTTTGCACATTATTGTTTTCGTAGATGTAGATCATCTTCAATTTTACGCTTGCATTGGACACTGGCTCGTATCAGACGCGAAATTGGACAGAATCAAGTCACAATTCCTCCGTCCCGTTGGGTACATAGCAAGCTGCTGCATGCAATGTACAGTCCTTAGCGTGAGTCTTGCATCATAGAACTCCTGTTCGACAGGGCAATCGAATGTGCGGGGTGATGGATCGCAGGATTATCCACAGACTGGTTGCAGTGTATTCGTGCATCTACCGTCGATTGTGTGCCGGCTTTGTGGCCAGATTGGGAACGGGGAGGGATATTGAAGCGCCTACATGATCTCGTTGTTCTGTAGCCAAGGAAAAGGTTTCAAGGATGTTGAAATCATAGGCGGCATAGCATTCTGCAGTCAGTATACTCTGTAAGTAGAATGTGATTAGGGGCCAATTGCTTTTTTTATACAGGGCATCGATTCCTCTTGTAGCGCTTGTACACGCCAATGCACGTGGGGGTTGCTGAGAGATAAGCTAGCTGTAACGATCATTGGATACCCTACCTACCTAAGTCAGGTACCTACATGGCAATTTGCAGGGGTTTTGGTGGCAGCGGTAGTGCCCGTGCTCACTTTCTGGAACTACAAGCGGATCAGTCCCCGGTGACACAACGGCAGTTTGATGAACGGAAAATGTAAATTGCTTTTTTTCCAACAACTTCTACGGAGTAGCTTGTCATCATTGAGATTGGAGGAATAATACTTGCTCTTCGTATAATGTCTTTCTGTACAGAATATTTGCCATTACCGCTAAGATCACTCTGAGCCAGGTGCCAGTCTACACCCCGCCTTGTTTTCTTTCCTTTTTTTTTTCTTTTGGATAAGGGGACTCATTACGACGTTCGAGAAAGAGAAGTACCTAACATTACGGCGAGTCAGAACATAGTCATTTGCCAGATGGACACCATATAGTGTCGTAACGAACAAAATTGAACCACGGCGGCAAAGGCGCTACATGCGAGGTGCGAGTCTCGAGTGATGATATCATGGATGCGGTTGCGTGACGGACTCTGAGAGCAAGGGCTGACGCACGACAAAGCTTTATTGACTCTGTGATATTTGATGCATGAGCAGGATGTAAGGGACTTTGGATCTGTATGGTATCACATTGATTCGTTGATCCATGAAAGTCTTTGTTTCCTTGATTATAGCTCAAAATTTAAAGCGTAACGTCTTCAGTACTCCGGCAACTTATTTGCTTCTAGCATAGCACGGCAACTATCAAGCCACTACATCACTCAAAACTTCCAAACCCTGAGCCCAGATCACACAATTCGCGGCCATGGACCCGTTGGCATTCCTAGGTACCATCCGTCAGTTTATTCGTCATCATTAAGTGCATGAAAATATGACTTCACCTGCTGCCTCATATTTCGTCCTACCGTGATTACCAAGCGTTTAGCAACCAGGCTCCTTACGTAATTCGAGCCCCTCTGAGTAATTCAACCACCCTTCCCCCCCTCGATATTCCGTGATACCCAATCTAGAGACTTGAATTAGATCATGAATGACTATCGGACCATACGATATGAATACCCTGTCATGACAGAGTGCTATGGGCTGCAAATATTGACAAGATGCCAGTTGCATGGCTAGACATCATGTTCTCTTTTGCCCCATCCTGACAATGCGAGCTTTTGTCTAAGCAATTAACAGTAGCTGTTAGACTGATGTTTAATAGCAGCACAGGGAATGGCGATGATATAAATGTTGACGCGAGGGAAGATGTGCATCGTTATACATCACTTGACACAAATCCTAGTTAGGGATGATTTGACCGAGAATTGAGGGCTGTAAGCAGCACAAAGTAGAACACAACATTGAATCTGTTGGTTTGTACTCTTACTAATTGTCTTCAAGAAGAACACTGTTGTCTTTGCTCGTTATTGGGTCATATTCATCTTAATTTTGGTTATGGAACAAGGAATACAAGGTAAATACTTTAGTCCACAAAATATCCGTACCATTTTGAACCCTCTAATACTCCAGAGCCGAATTCCCAATTGACTGTCTACCAATTTTCTTTTTGGTGACCGATCTCTGGTGTCAGGTTTGCCTGATTCATTGATCACATGTAGTACTTCGACGCGTCTCTTTGATAGTGACAAGTGTAGATTCCCTTCTTTGGTAGGACTGGTCAATGCACCAATTTTGTTCCTTGTCTCCATATGCATGTCTTCGAATAGGCAACCTAGTTTCTGGTCAATGATCTACTCAGTCGCGAGAAATGAACAAGTAGATCAATTCACGAGACTTTTAAAAGACAAGCTATTCTATATGCTCATATACATATAGTTCGATTCCATGTCTAAACCGCGTCTTTTCATCAGACTGTGACCGAGTTCAACATCTGTCCTATGTCAAAATTGGACGTCCTTGCCCCAGGCTAGGGAACGCTTCAGAAGACGTGACGATCAGTAGTCAATATCTCCAGACCGTGTCATGGAGTAATAGAGACTGCCACCGAAGACCAAGGTAAGCCTTGTTCCCCGTGACTGTTGGTGTGTCTCGTGTCAAAAAGCAGGAAGTCACTGTCTCATACTTGGTAGCTCCCGCCACAACACCATCAAGCCCCTCGACGACGAGGTACACGATATCACACCATTAATCCCGTTTCACTCTTGATCTAGCAGCTAGGGTTCTTGCCAACAATCCTCGTCTAGAAACACTGGGGAAACAATCCAAGTCAATTGAGAAATAAAAATCAATCCCCAAGCAACCTCTCGACAATCAGCAATCACATACCCGCAGGACTTTCCGCTTTTGCGAAACTGGTATTTTTATCAACAATCCAGTCCTAGGAAACTCCCAATTTTCTATTTAAAGACCTATTCTTCAATTTCTGTGGCCCGGGCTTGTTTCCCCTCTTCAACAACAACACCCAAAAACAGCCTGGTAACAACAACTTGGTTTGCAACCTCCTGAAGCGAGTCATTTCTCAGCTCCAACGACAAACAGCATTTACAAGTCCATCTTCTCTTCCACTTGACAACATTCGTACCTCGTCACTTGAGTCTATCATCATCGGAACTTTTCATCACGATGTCTACCAAGGATGACAGCACCCAGTTCCAGTTCTTGATCACCTGCATCAAGAACTCCAATGCCGGCAAGGTAAGCAACATGTTTCCTTTCTGTTTTCTGCACCCTTCAAAAGTCAGATACCATGACAACTCACACTACTGATGACGGGTCGCCTCTTGTTGCTATCGTAACGCCTTGATGCCCACTACTCTCGCAAACTTCGTATATGACTTGAGATCACCCTCAGCGAGCCTACTTCTCCGCTCCATTAGACGATCACACCGCCCTCGGATCAAGAAATCTTTTTGCTGACTCTTTCCCTCACAGGTCGACTTCGCTGCTGTCGCCGAGCAGCTGGACATTGTCAGCAAGGGCGCTGCGTAAGTGACAGCATGATATTTCTCAGTTTCGATTTCGCTAACTGCCTTTCCTTACAGTGCAAAGCGGTATGAGCGCCTAATGAAGGCTCATGGCATCGGCCCAAATGGCATTGCTGGCAGCAGTGCCAGCCCGAAGAAGACTGCCGTCAAGAAGGAGAAGGGTGCTGGAAAGCCCCCTGCCAAGAAGCGCAAGCTCGAGGAGGTCGACGAGAATGCCGGCGACGAGGACGAGCCCGTCAAGGATGAGGACATCAAAGGTGAAGTCAAATCTGAAGTGAAATGCGAAGTGAAGTTTGAAGACGCCATGAATTTCAAGTCGGAATACGGCAATGGTGGTGGTGGCGCGATGGGCGAGTTGTCCGCGCCAAACTTGACATTGTCTTCTACCAGCCAAGGCAACGACGGCAGCGACGACGATGACATTCTCGTGGTCTCGGCCACCGAGAGGTCAAGCAGCGGCAACGTCTCTGCCTACGGCAGCGATCACCATCATCACCACCACATGTCCATGTCGACGCATCAACATATCCCTAGTATTCATTCTTTCGACTATGCCGCTAACTTGGGATACCCTGTACAGACGACTCAGACGCCGACAATGATGCCTCCGACGATGGTGTCGAGGTCTAGCTCGGGAAATCCCCTCCCCTACGGCTTTGCCCCTTCGCCATACGCACAGAGCCACGACGGCCATCACTTCTTCTGGCAAGGCCCCCACATGATGTCCACGCATCCAGATGCTGGACAACACCAGGAAGACTCGACGGAGAGAGGCTTGTGATGCCTTGGTGACAGGAAGATTGGTAAGCCCGAATGGATACGCTGCTACTATCACCCTCTTCAACGGAAGCTCATCAACCTTTCCCTTCGCAGATACCCATTCCCCATTGACGTCTTGCATTTACGGAATGTTCTTTTTATTCATGGATGCGTACTCGGAAGACTCGACATTAGTCTTTGTCACCCGTCGACAGGGTTGCGCGCGTGCGGTGGTTTTCTTTTCCAAGGGATGGGTGCATCAAGGCAGCCTAGGATTCTTGAACGGAGTTTTCAAGACTACAATACAAACAGATTCTCTATACCGTTTTGAAATGCACATGTGTGAGACCCTTCTCCGTGTTTGTGACTTTCCCTACCCAGGATTGATGATGATTGAGCGAGGGACGTCACACCCGCAACGGTACACGTTAAGGTTTCGTGGCAGCTCGTAAACTTGTGTTAAGGTTCTAGACTATGCATGGAGACGTTTTTGTCGATACAGGATATGTGCTCTGCTTCAAGCTAAACTTTCCCAGCCGTGCAACATGTCATCGATACTTGATTTTCTTGTGGTCCCTTTTCGCTCGACCGGCGTTGATGTGTTGTCCTCAGACCACCATCATCCCAAGTTTGAAGTATTGCTACGTCCATAAGCCTTGATGTAACCTTGCTTGTATGCGGTGTTCAGCGGTTGCCATATACGTTAGGTCGTCTACCCGTAGCTGCTACCATCGTAACCCTGGTTCTTCCTGGGCATGTCTGTATTCATAGAACAAAGAAGCACATTTCAGCAACGAAGATGTGCCATGACACAGGTGATCTCAGCTTGTGAAGACGTGGTGTACAAGATAAATCAAGTACGCAGACATCAATATTTGAGTACTATTACTTGTCTCGGACAATACTTTTTGGGAGTGTGCTTGCCCACGGCCTGGTTCCAGCCGCATGGTACTCAGCAATGTGGGCAAACATCGGATGCTGTTCTAGTCTTCGAAAGCCAATCTCCTCATCCCATGTATCTAGTTTCTTCCGTACCATAATCTCGACTAATTTGACGGCTTCATAGATGTTCTCCTCTCTCCAACCCCCGAGAGTCTCGTGCACGAGCCATCGAAAATCGACACGTACTGCACCATGACCGACGAGCGAACGCGAACCATCAATATTTGCCAGGAGGCAAACCTCGACAGAAGAAGAGAAGGAGAAGATGATTATCAAGCTCCAGTGCCGCCACGGGCGGTTCTCGGATCTATGGATAGCTCGACTGAGTCGAAGCAAGGGGTGTGTCGAGGATGGGACTGCCACTGCGCCCTTCGACCGTGCTATGGAGCTTTGGCTTGCGTTGGATCTCTTCGTCCATCATTTTAAGGGGTCTTTTCCTGTGATTCTTGACTCGTGGGAGAGGTGCTGGTTATTGCTGTAGAATTCGACAGTTTGTCTGTCGGGATCGTTTCTGCTTGACTTCAATCTTCCTCTCGTCGTTGGCTTTTGTGTCGAAGTTCTGTATATGGCTGTGATACCGCTGGATCCTTCGCTCGATGCTCTCGAAATTACTGGCTCTCGTGTTTGTCGATTCGTGACGGTCGGTTCGTGCTCTGGTGCCCGGATCGATAGGCGAAGGTGGACTTTCGGGGTTCTAAGTAGATACGGCATTGGCATTGGCCGCGCAAACATTTCTGAGAGTGTGACGTCTACTTAGTTGACAGCCTTGGATGCCATGGATTGGGTTTACCTGGTACTTTGTCGTTCTCACAGAGCTCCGGCTTCGGGCGCTGGTGACCCTCGACCCAGCGCCGTGCCACCGATACTGTCCCAGACGTTACTGAAAGTATCTACTATGCTTTTTCTGCCTTTGATGTCGAGAAACATCGCTTGATAGGTTAGCGTAGACCTGGATGCTGTTTGTAGTCGTGAATACAGGCGTCTGCGAGTGTTTGTCAAGCTTGCCATGGAGACGCTGGGGTTCAGAAGACGTACTACCAGCACATAATTCTTGAAATATCGAGAAGCTCATGTTTAGAATCTGTGGTGGTTGAATTTGCAGTATCAGAGGTCTGTCTGCATAGTGTCCGATGCGGTGCAACATGTCGCGATGTCGCGCGGGCGGGCTCGACAAGGGCCTCATTGCTGTAGCAACTCGGCCACGATAACGACCACGCGTGCCCCGAAAAGCATCAAGAAAGATCACCTTTAGTTCTATTATGGCCTTCTTGTTCTATATGTGCAATTTTGAAGATCTCGCACCGCAGCGCGTTGTGCTGGCGCTCTCACTTCGTGGCTCATCGACGCATCACTTTGACCATCACCACAACTTCGCGCGTTCGGTGGGGGACCACCAAAATCAATTCGAGGCATCTTCAGAATCTAGTTTATCCATGAGCGCAATTGAATGAATTATTCGACCGTTGCGCGATGTCCAGGAGGCTCGCTGTCGCTCGAGGCTTCGAGGCCTTCGGCCTGGCCATCGCAGCTACGAGGCCCCGCCACGCTGGGCCTCCAGAAACCTGTACGAGTCTCTATGCAAGCGGTCTCACTCACGATTCCAAGCCACAAGTTGCCACTACATTCACAGCTCTGAAAGTTACAAATCGATCTCGTATTGGCATACAGAAGTTGACTCTAGTTATCAGTAAATAATTACAAGTACCATGCACTCAGTGTCGGCAAGCGACACGGTTGGCGGACCATGATGGGTACGAGATTCTTCAGACTCAAAGGACACTGCGCGGCCAGATTATCGGAGGAACTTTGACAAAATGACACTCTACTAACTCTTAACTACCACTAAATCCATCAAAATTATCTGACCTGGACGAACGAGGAGACATTGTCATCGCGGCATGGACAACTGGAACATCTCGGGTACTCCCGCGCGGATCGACATGGGCGTGGGGCCCGTGTCACCCAACGCTGGGGCGCTGCAACAGCGGCCCGCTGCAGTGTGGAGTGTCCGAGCTTATTTTCAACGACATGTCTTCAGCCGCATGTAAGTGCTAAGGGACCAAGAGAATGACGGAGGACACTTCCTGTGAATGGTATCGAGCAGACATATCAAGTGCTTGAGACTGATATGGACGTCGAAGTTGAGTTATATATTGATGTTACAATCCACGGGATTGTTCTGTGGCTGCGCATGGCTCTGCACAAGCAAGCGGCATCTAACTAGCAATTATGGCATACAATCTTAACATTCAGAGGTATCATCTGAAGAACCACTGTGATTGTCCATCAGAGACCTGAGATTAGTGCTTGGGTCGAAGATCTAGAGTAGGATATGTATTCGTGACAATAAAAATCATGGTACCTATACAAACATTTACCATCACTACGAAGATGTGCCCATTAGACACTCACCAATATGTCAATCATCAGAGTCTGTACAGGTCAAGTGTTCTGAGTTTCAGAGGAATGAAAGAACTGAAACACCTATTCCGAGTTCTATCAACCACTGTGGTCCTCTAAAAATGTCCCTGAAGCCCTGGCCAGGCGGGTTGCCCAGGCACTCGTCGCTCAACACCAAAAGAGCCGCGCGGGCGGGAGGCTGGTGATAGTCACTGGCCAATGAGAAGGCCAGATACTTTGGCTAGACATTTAGTGTGCAGCCTGCAGCGGCAGAATTTCTCTGTCTATAAGTATCCAGACCAGCTTCAGAAATCTTCCTACCTTCTCCCTCTTTTTCTTCCTTTGCCCGCTCTCAAACGTTGACCTGCAACATTGTTCGAAAACTTACAACAATTTTGAGACACCCGCAAGCTTTCGTACGCTCACAATCCGATCATCATCATTCCAGCTTCGGCTTTTGACATCGACAAGTAAGTACCATTTCCAGTCAATCCACTCCATCACGATCTTCCCATCAAACAACAATCCATCCACTCTTCCACATTCAATCTTCATTCGACCTTGCACACACAATCCGTCTGCAGTTCCAATCAACTCTTCTGCATTCCCTTTCATCACTTGTCTGTAACAATTCCTCCCACCACTGGTAAGTTCGTCCTGCCCATGTCACTGCATAGTGACCATCACTTCCTATCCCATCATCTCCCATCTCAGTCTTCTGCACATTTTCATTGCATTTTCTTTTTCGAGACTGCTTCCTCACCACTATCTCCCAATACTTCACATCACTGGTGGGTTTCAGAGTTGCATTGCTGCAGAGCATACTTCTCTGACATCTGCCACTCCTCATCATTCCCATCATCTCCCAAATTTGTACATTCAAAACTGCCTCACAAATTTTGTCTGGCAATTTTTCCCTTTGCAAATCAAAATTCACTTCACCAATTTTCCCTGCCCCTCCATTTTTGAAACTTGCACATTTTCAAAATTCCGCGTCTGCACACGTTCAAAGCTGTCCCCCACCATCATCACCAGCTTCAAGCAACTTCCACACACTGGACCCACTCTCCATTACCTGGCCGGCTTTTTCACTCTGCAGCCAATCTTTCTTTTCTTCTCTGCACTTCATCTTCAGTCATCCCAATGTATATTCATTCTTGGGACTTTGACTCTGACAACTCTCAACTCCAGACCAGCTTCATTCCAGCTCTCGTCAGAACGTCCGCCTATAGGTCGTTCTCAGTAAGTAAGTCACTTCCTCCTTCACTTCACTCATCGTGACTGAGCATCTCTAACATTACTTTTTTTTTCAGCCAATCTCTCCGCACAAGACATCCGACTACAGGTTGTCTCTTCTTCTTCTCTCACATCCAAGTAAGTTCTTCTTTACCCCTCCTTGCCCCTCACTTTCGTCTGTTTCAACAGTTTCTAACATTTGCATCACCAGACCAATTCTCACTACCCGAACGAACACAATGGAGGCCCAGTTGCCCAAGATGTCTTTCAACAACGAGGCCACCACTACCGGCTCTCTCAACAACCGCGTTCGCGCCGCCCGCATTGCCTCCGGTGGCCGCACCTCCTCCCTTCATCTCCGTCACCGCGACGTCTCCGCTGCATCCACTCTCTCGAAGATGAGTGCCAAGAACACTGACGACACCCCTGCTGCCCTTGGTGCGTCCATCACCACCGGTACCACTTCCGACCAGGATACTCCCGTTACCCAGTACGCCATGGTCCCCAACGAGATCCAGGATGTCCAGGTCTCTCCCATCATGGCTCACTCTCCCCGTGTCCGCCCTCTTGCTGCCATTGACTCTCCCATTCGTCTTGGCAATGGTCTTGAGGTTGATGCTCAGAAGCTTCTCCCCATGGCTGACCAGCTTGAGGCTGCCCGCACTGATCGTCGCTTCCCTAACACTACTGCTTCCTACACCAATGCTCAGGCAGTCATTGACGACTTCGAGCACCTCATCGCTCTTCAGCAGCACACTCAGGGCAGTCAGGAGTACATCACTCTCTACGTTGAGAATGCCCGTCGCATCAATGATCGTGACTCTGAGATCGTTCACGAGAACCACGATGCTCATGTTCGTCACACTGTCCAGTCCCTGCTTCGTAACCAGGATGTCGGTTCGGACATCAGCGTCCTCGTTCGCCAGGCAGCTAGAACCGCCAGTGCCAACGCTGTCGAACGTGCTCTGGCCAACAACCAGCAGCTCGTTCATGCTGATCTTGTCCGTGACGTCACTCAGGCTGTCACTCACACCTTGGCTGATCAGGGTCTTGTCGGTGCTCAGGATCTTGACTTTGAGGCTCTCTTCGAGGACATTTTCTCTACCATCGAGGCTAGAATCCTTGATGCTACCGGTCCTCTTCGCATCAACACCAATCGCTTCCGCGAGGCTAATGATGATCTTCGCAATGTTACCGCCACTCATGACAACAACCACCGTGTTGCCATCGCCAACCTCACCACCCAGATTGGCGCTTTGAACACTGGCGTTGGTGCTGTCAGCGCTCATGTCAACGTTCTTGGCTCTTTGGCCCAGGTCATCAACAGCACTGCTACTCGCACTGATGCTCAGGTTGGTCGAGTCAGCAACGATCTCCAGGCTATTCAGCAGGTCCTCACCATGATTCCCGGCCTCATCCAGGAGGCTCTTCAGCAGGCTCTCCCCGGTGCCATTCAGGATGCTCTCACCATGCTTGCTACTGGTTCTCTTCAGAACGCCAATGGCAAGGTTCCTTTCATGGTCACTTCTGAGGCCATTGCTACTTCTCAGACTGAGGTCACCACAGAGAAGAACACCAAGGACTCAAAGAAGTCGAAGAAGCGTGGCTTCTTCGCCCGTCTGTTCAAGCGTGGCGGAAAGAAGGACGGCGAGGACGGTGCCGCCAACTGAAGCTGATCAAACCACCATCTGAGCTACTCTCTGACCTTGATCCTTTTGCTTCTTCTCAGGGAATTGCTTTTCCCTTATTTCCATTATCATCTCTCCGGCATGAGTAGCGTGTGGGAGTGAATAATGAGAGCCCAGATGGCCAATGTAATGATAATACTAGATAGAAAAATGGCCGATTAAAACCCAAACCTGTAGTGTCTTTCCATGATAATTGTGATGTTCGTGACTGCTTGATGACTTGAAGTTCACAAACAATCAGTATCTCAAATGTGACGATGTCTTTTGGTGTTGATAGTAGTATCACCGATCCCGATTGCTCAGGTGCTCACGTAGTGCTTGACGATGTTTGGAGAACATGGAAGGCATTGACCTGCAGTGGTGTCAAGTAGTCTAGACATTCCAGTTTGGATGTATGCAGTGGTTTTTGTAGTTGTCATTTCATCAATTGAACAGTTCTTCTAGGTGGTGAGTGCCTCGGGAAACATCACGGCCGAAACTTGATGGAGCACATTTTGATGGTGACATCCACCTTTGGTTTGCTGGCGATCATGCAACACTTCCCCAGGAGTTGGAAGAGCCTGGGTCGTGATGATGGTGGCGGCCTTGGACTCCCTGTGGACATGGTTCTTTAATGGAGTGGACACATCTCTTCCACCCAGTCACACAAAGCTCGCATTATGCAGGTTGACTAGATACGGGATGAAACCAGGGTGAACGATTGAGTGGATGCTCAAGTGATGCCAGGTTGTGATAGACTCACGGCCACGATCGTGTGCAGCTTGTCGCCTTTCTTCCGGATTCTTGCCGAGAGGCTGATCTGTCTTGCGTGAGAAACAGGAGGATTGCCAAGATGAGGCTCACAGGTGACGCTGACACATGATGAAAAGGCAGGGAGGGAGATGGACTTGGTAGATCGCGGCAGTTCACGCACTTGATGTTGATTGAATCATCTCAAATATTCCATTAATATCTCCTAGTGCTGTCACCAGTCACAAACAGCTTTGATACATAGAGCCGCGAAATGAAGACGTTGGCCTCGCGCTCTTCATTGGCGCTCCTTTCCGCCTTGATTACTATACTTGGTCGAGACAGAGGACGGCAGCGAGTCGCCAGTGCCAGTGATGACCTCGCCGATACCCGGACCATGCTTGCCCATTCTCTTCTCATCGGAGACGGGGTTGTCAGCTGCCTCGCTGAGCATCTGGGCGCCCAGACCACCAGCAGTGGGTTGTGTGTTGTGGTATCCTGCCTTTGAGGGGATGATATTTGGCTTTGCGGCATCCTCGGGGACTTCCAAAACATCAGTCATGGTCTAGGGATGGAATAAAGGAACAAGATTTACCTTTGGTGCCGTCCTTGGCCATCTGGTTGAGATCTGCTCCCTCGTACGACATTGTAACTAGGTTTGCAATCTTCAATTTTGATTGTCACAGTAAGTTCTCCTTAATGGGTCAGAGCAAGAAGTTTGAATGGCAAGAAATAATCTGGTATCTGAGCATCTCAGATGGGGTATAATATAGGAAGCTGTCACTTGGCCGTGATGTCACGACTCCAAGGTTGTGGGGTTTTAGCACAACACCAACCGTCATCGTAGCTTATAGACGTTGTTCCTGCATGAGGTCTACTCTCGTCAAAGGAGCCGAACATGTGCTTCTTGATCAGGGTAAACAACTCGATTAATAGTATTAGTGTAAAACCAGCATACGCATGCATCAAATGTCTGCCAAAAAGCTCATTCCAGTATGCCGATACAAGTTGAAGCTCAAAGAAGCATACCCGCCCTGCGTCTCGCCGACATGATCAAAGTCTAATCGGCATGCAGGCACTGAAGCCAATGTCTCAAGGAACACTTGACTGCCATTACCAAGTTGTATGAGTTGATATTAGATGCGCGCACTCTATCGCAAATCTGTTCTGCTAGAACCAAAGGAACGATACAGCTGTAAATCTGACACTGCCATGAGTGGATACGTGTTGAGTCGAGTATAGTCTACACTGTGCATGTTTTCTTGCCCGGGTCGGCAGCAGTGGGATCATCATACCATAGCCATACCATCAATTGATTTGAGGAAAGCTGGTGACTTGATAACAACGTCGTGGAAAGAAAGATACGAGTTGGGAGAGCTTGCAACTCCTAGTGATTCCTAGACAGATTCTCCCTTAAGCACATCTTCCAAGTATATCTGCACAGTACGCCAGCGACTTGATCCATTTGTCCTGCTCATGACTCCAGCTTCCCCATCTGCTTGGTAATACTTTGTACGCTAATAAGCCCTGGAATCGACACCCGCGCGAACTACTTTGTACGCCGGATGTTTTTAACTGTAGCGCGACAGCTCAGGGGTTGACGCGGTGTCTAGCTCCACAGTGAGAATAGTTGCGATGCTCGTGGAAGAGTGGAAATGCGGCATTGCTTTCCTCGAGCGATTTTTCTGTATGGATACGTATGAAGGTGTCCAAAAGATCATATCGTCTTCGGCAAAACATGGAGTCATGGACAGCATCCACAGTAAACACGTCCATTGAACAAGATAATATCCAATCAACGACGGCCTTTTCCGCAAAAATAAGTCTGGACCCGTGGTGAAGTTCCACGATTTTCTATGACCACTAAGCCGACGAGGGCGCGATGCTGAGTTGGGCTTAGCGCGCACTACCTCGGCTCTTGAGCGATGCGCTCCGTGCATCTCGACGTGAGGACGCATGGAAATTTTTTGAAGCTTTCCCCAGGCTCGCCAACGTCTTTTCTCCCGTCTCTCCCAACCAACAATCATCCAGAGCTTCGCCTCTTTCTCTCCTCAACCTCTGCGAAAGTTCTGTTCCTCCTCTTCCGGTGTCACTTTTCTTCTTCTTCCTGTATAATACATTGTAATCACATCACAATGCAGCGCGCTCTGTCCTCCCGATCCCGGACTTCGGTCCTCAACTCGGCTGCTGCTGCCGCCAAGTACCGGCCCGGTGCAGGTCTGTCCCAGCAGCTGCGATTTGCGCACAAGGTAAGCTTCAACAGGTTGTCTGAGGGTCGATGTATATCAATCGATGAGCAAAAAGCTGACTTGCTTGTTCACAGGAGCTGAAGTTCGGTGTTGAGGGCCGTGCTGCCCTGCTGGCTGGTGTCGAGACCCTCGCAAAGGCCGTTGCCACCACTCTGGGTCCCAAGGGCCGAAATGTCCTCATTGAGTCGTCGTACGGCTCCCCCAAGATCACAAAGGGTAGGTCACATTGCTATGATGATTATTTGCGGTCGTTTGGAGACTAACAAGAAGAACAGACGGTGTCACAGTCGCACGCGCCATTAGCTTGCAAGACAAGTTCGAGAACCTCGGTGCCAGACTCCTCCAGGATGTTGCCTCGAAAACCAACGAGTCCGCCGGTGACGGTACCACCAGTGCTACTGTCCTCGCCCGTGCCATCTTCTCCGAGACCGTCAAGAACGTCGCCGCCGGCTGCAACCCCATGGACCTGCGCCGTGGTACCCAGGCTGCCGTTGAGGCCGTCGTTGAGTACCTCCAGAAGAACAAGCGCGACATCACCACCAGCGCCGAGATTGCTCAGGTCGCCACCATCTCTGCCAACGGCGATACTCACATTGGTAACCTGATTGCCAACGCCATGGAGAAGGTCGGTAAGGAGGGTGTCATCACCGTCAAGGAGGGCAAGACTCTCAACGACGAGCTCGAGGTTACCGAGGGTATGCGCTTCGACCGTGGTTTCGTCTCCCCCTACTTCATCACCGACGCCAAGGCCCAGAAGGTCGAGTTCGAGAAGCCCCTGATCCTGCTCTCCGAGAAGAAGATCTCCTCCGTCCAGGACATCATCCCCGCTCTTGAGGCCTCTACCCAGCAGCGCCGCCCCCTGGTCATCATTGCCGAGGACATTGATGGCGAGGCTCTGGCCGTCTGTATCCTGAACAAGCTCCGTGGCCAGCTCCAGGTTGCCGCTGTCAAGGCTCCCGGCTTCGGTGACAACCGCAAGTCCATCCTTGGCGATCTTGCCGTTCTTACCAACGGTACCGTCTTCACTGACGAGCTCGACATCAAGCTCGAGAAGGCTACCCCTGACCTGCTCGGTTCGACCGGTTCCATTACCATCACCAAGGAGGACACCATCATCCTCAACGGTGAGGGCAGCAAGGACAACATTGCTCAGCGCTGCGAGCAGATCCGTGGCGTCATGGCCGACCCCTCCACCTCCGACTACGAGAAGGAGAAGCTCCAGGAGCGTCTCGCTAAGCTCTCTGGTGGTGTCGCCGTCATCAAGGTCGGTGGCTCCTCCGAGGTTGAGGTCGGTGAGAAGAAGGACCGCTTCGTCGATGCTCTGAACGCCACCCGTGCCGCCGTCGAGGAGGGTATCCTGCCCGGTGGTGGTACTGCCTTGATCAAGGCCTCCGTCCACGCCCTCAAGGACGTCAAGCCCTCCAACTTTGACCAGCAGCTCGGTGTCAGCATCGTTAAGAACGCCATCACCCGCCCTGCCAAGACCATTGTCGAGAACGCCGGTCTCGAGGGTTCCGTTGTCGTTGGCAAGCTCTCCGATGAGTTCAGCAACGACTTCAACAAGGGTTTCAACAGCGCCACTGGCGAGTACGTTGACATGATCTCTGCCGGTATCCTTGACCCCTTCAAGGTTGTCCGCACTGGTCTCGTTGATGCCAGCGGCGTTGCTTCCCTGCTCGGTACCACCGAGGTCGCCATTGTCGAGGCCCCCGAGGAGAAGGGCCCTGCTCCTGGTGGCATGGGTGGTATGGGAGGTATGGGCGGCATGCCTGGAATGATGTAATTGTCATGATTCTATCTTCCTTGCAAAGCGTCTATTCCCTTTTTCCCTTGTATCAAAACATAAAAATTCGGGCCGGTGGGGCTCCGGGGCATTTGGTTATGGTGTTACGATGATATGGATGCATTTCCCGACCATGTAATCTCTCCTCTCTACTCTGCCTCACTCACGCCTTTACCTTGTTCCATACTCCTTGATATCCAAAGCAGGCGTTGTAAAACAAAAGAGTTGTATTATAGTCTAGAAAGCAACTTATGCTACATGATGACGAAAAGTCAATTGAATAAAAAAATCGTTAAACAAATACTTTTGGACTTTCGATTGGGCACTTGTTCAGGCAACTGTGATTCAAAACACCCTTTGCTCAATTAATGTCTGCCTGCGTCAGTATATCGGCCCAATGAGACAAAGTATATGGAATCTGATGGTGACGAATCGTCTGGCTGAGCCAATCTCCCGTCAGATCTGATCTTTTCGTGGTAATGTTGGGAGGCTTAGGCAATCGATGAATGTATGTAGTTCAGGCATCAACTTGGCACTCAAGTGCTCTCCGGCTATGGCTCCCTACCTACCTCTAGCTCTAGCGAAGACATGGAAAGAAGTAGTACGATCGAACACTAGAATCTAGTTTGGATGTTTAGCACAGGTACCACGTCTGCCGATCCAACAAATCGGGTGGTATGGAGCCCATGATGTAGTATAATTAAACGTGCCTATGGAAAAAGAGATAATAAAAGAAAAGAAAAAAACATGATGGAAATGATGGATCACGTGCATGGATCACCATACAGCCAGTCCCAAGCCAAGGCCAGTCGAGCCAGTCCCAGTTGCTACCGTGTTGCCCGCGACGACAGTGGGATGATTGGGATTCCAAGTTAACAAAGCTGGAAACTTGGCCCACCCCAAGCACCTACCGACCCCACCATAAGCTGGAGCCCTGTCCGCTATGTATTGTTGATTTTCGCTGGCGCAGCCTTGGACCCGAGAATCTCCCCTCCATCCCCCCCTCAATTCTCGAGAGCACTTCCTTACCACCTACCCGCCGCCTTGTGAGTGAATGATACCAAAAGCTACCCACCAAAACTCCTTCCTCTTCCCTTTCCTCTGACCGCAATTCTTCCTCCCCAAAGGCAACAAGATAAAATCTTCGCTTTTTTCTGTGTACGTGTCAGACCCCTTCTCGGCCCTTGCCACTTCTACGCATAAATACTATTCCCTTGTTCCTGAACCCGCCAATACTCTTGTCTCTCGTTGCCTACGTCGACCCGACTACCCCGCTGACCATTATCTGCTTGCAGCTCTTGACCAAATCGTCATTTTCGCGACCTAAAACCACATCACCACAATGGTAAGCCAGCACGCCAAAGTTCAGGTCAAGCCCAAAATACTAACTTTGCCATGCCATATAGTCTCAGTCAGGGTTCGTAGTCTCGTCACTCCCAAATCACGCATCATCCCCTATCGCATGATCCACCCAGTCTCCTTTTCCGCTACAGCACAACCGGCGGTTGAAGAAGTGAAGAGACAACAACAACATTTGATCCCGCACGCGCCGCACGAAACCATGGTCCACGATACTAACATCCACTTGCTCCAGAGCCTCCGTCTCGCAGGAATGCATAAACGCATTCAACGACCTCAAGTTGGCCAAGAAGTCCAAGTTCATCATCTTCAAGCTGTCCGACAACAACCGTGAGATCGTTGTCGAAGAGGCCTCTACCGACGGTGACTGGGAGGTTTTCCGCGAGAAGCTCGTCAACGCCCAGCACAAAAGCAAGACTGTATGTTTCTGCTGCCCAAATGCGACCTATATTCGGGAAAAGACAGAGTGCTGATATAATTGTAGGGCGCTGTTGGCAAGGGTCCCCGTTACGCCGTCTACGACTTCGAGTACCAGCTTGCTTCCGGCGAGGGTTCGCGGTAAGTGCATGGACCGCTGAAGATCTTCAAACTTGCGACACCCCAAATGCTGATATCACTCTAGAAACAAGATCACCTTCATTGCCTGGTCGCCCGATGATGCTGGTGTCATGGTAAGATCATGAACTAGGGATTCGAAAGTAGCTCCTTTTCTAACTCATCCTCCAGGCCAAGATGGTGTACGCCTCCTCCAAGGATGCGCTCAAGCGTGCCCTGAACGGCATTGCCACCGAGATCCAGGCCAACGACCAAGATGACATCGAGTACGACACCGTGCTGAAGACCGTCAGCAAGGGTCTTGCCTAAATTATCAACGACAACTCAAACTGTGGAAGTAATACAAAACCCAGAGTCGGCTCCCCAAGGAAGCAACGGATGGGATATGACGATCACGAAACCAATTATCGGGGAAGCATGGTGGACGGAACTTCTCTCCAGATGACTCTTGTCAGTTCGCTTAAGGTGAACACGGGGAGCAAAACATTGGTCCTTCTTGCTGCAGAGATCTGACTTGATTTTTTTCCGGAGTTGATGTTGGCCGGCTACTTAGAGGATACTCGGCGTGTTATACATTAAAGCAAGCAAAAAACCTCGGTTCTGAATCGTAGAGCATTCCGTTCGACCCTTTGATGGGCATTGATCAATTCCTCTCTTTGGTATCATGTGCATGCGCTTTCAACTGCTGTGACTGACTACGTCTGAATCTACCTTGACCCTGCATTATTTTTTACTCTTGTATGCCGACTGGAACGTTTCGAACAGTTCCGATGCCTCTTTCTCGTCCCGTATTCTTTGCAACAAGAAACCCTTCAAGTCGTCCCAGAACTCGGTCGTCTCAACTGTGGCCGTACCGCTCGTACCCTGAGCAACATCTGCGCTCGGTTCCGGTTCCTTCTTGACGGCAGCTGCAGCACCGCCAAGCACCATGACGCTGAACTCGACAGCCATGCTTTCATCCTCGCCTAATAGCTCCTTGAGAATCTTGGAGTCGACCACGGGCTTCTTCTTGTACAACAGCTTGATCTTGTCCAGCGGTGCACCCGTCTCCTCGACAACCTTCTGCTTGAAGTCCAGCACAGATGTGTTGAGAGGTTGGGAGGTGAGCTTGATATCGAGCGGTGGGTTGCGCAGCGACTTGAGTGTAACGGTGATGGATCGCTCAGAGCCTGGCGCAGATCGAGAGGCTGCCGAGCTGGGCTTGGACATTTGGCGGGGTGCGCGGGGCAGGATATACTATATGCGAAGTCAGTCTCCATGATTATAATTTACAAATGCGTCGCAAGTACGACATGGTCGCAGGCTTTCGTCAGAAGAAACGTACAGCAGTTCTAGGAGGGTATTCCTTGGGGTCCTGCACATGGTCCGGCGACAGCTTGACGGGGCGGGGATCCAGCGCCGCCAGGAATTGCTTGGCAAAGGCTACTTCGGCCATGTTTGCGAGCTGCTGAGGAGTGTAGTGTTGGTACGGGTATGAGGAGTAGAGGGTCGGTGTGTCGTCGATTCTACCGTCTGCCATATAGATGATTACAGAAACGGGGACAAGTCCAAGATAGCTGTACTGTACGGAGTGCGGGCGTACTGTTGGGAGTGGGTAGGCGGAGTGAGGTCAGGATCGCACAAGCCACGATAGTGGGATGTCCCTGGAATCTGAAAAGTGGCTTGAGCTCTAAAAGTTTAAGCCACAAGTTCCTGGAAGTCAAGCATGAAAGTTTATGGTCGCGGTGGGGTGCGCTAAGATAAGATAAGAATTTATCGAGGAAAAAAGTTCTGGGAGCAAGTGGGTTGCTAATAGTTTTGGAGCCGAAGCGCCTGTCCTTCAGTCCTTCCCGTCTTTCTTTTCCTTCCAGACATATACCCATTTTTTGCGTTTTCACTTTCTGGAATATAATTCTAAAATGGGTGTCGGACGTCGTATGAAGAAGCAGGGCCCTCCCGAGCCCCTCTCGGAAGCGCATTTCGCAAAGCTCAAGCGCAAGGCCGGTCTGCCTGTCGACGATGTACCCGCCGAACCCCGAAACAACAAGAAGCGCAAGGCCGCAAAGGAGGAGGAGCCCAAGAGCAACAAGAAGGCTGCCAAGACCAATGGCGCAGTGAACGGAAAGAAGACTGCCGCCCCTGCGCCGAAAGCGAACGGAAGAAAGGGCAAGAAGGCCGCTCCAGTACAAGAGGATGAAGACGACATGAGCGATGGCGTGGGAGAGCTTGACTCTGACATGGACTTGGACGAGTACTCCGATCTCGAGGGTGCTGAGGGTCTGAAGGACGATTTCTTGGATTCCGACGACTCGGTCTACGACTCTGACGATGCCGGCCAGCAAAAGGCCATGTTCTCGGAAGATGAGGACGACTCAGACGCCGAGGAGCAGCTGACGGCCGCCAACATTGCTGGTCTATCGAGGAAACTCGACGAGAAGATTGCGCAAGAGGAGGCCGATGCCCAGGCTGAACTCGAGGAAGCTGCCATGCAGACCAACATTGTTGAGGACAAGCCGCACATTCTGGATGACGAAGAGGACGGATTGGCCGCCAAGACCAAGGCCCTGCTTGCGCCGGATCTGCAGCTTCTGCGAGTACGCATTACAGACACAATTCGCGTGCTGGGCGACTTTGCCAAGCTCGCCGAGGAGGGTAGAAGCAGAGCCGAGTACACAGCTCAGCTGCTCAAGGACATTTGCGCATACTACGGCTACTCTGAGTACCTCGCAGAGAAGCTTTACGACCTGTTCACACCACAAGAGGCTTTTGCCTTCTTCGAGGCCAACGAGACCGCGAGACCCATTGTCATCAGAACGAATACTCTGAGAACCCACCGGAGAGATCTGGCTCAGGCTCTGATCAACAGAGGTGTTGTGCTGGAGCCGGTTGGCAAGTGGTCGAAGGTCGGACTGCAGATTTTCGAGAGCAATGTGCCATTGGTAAGTCCCATGCTACCTATCTGAACCGCGATGGAACTTTGTCTAACAAACGATGTTAGGGTGCCACTCCCGAGTATCTTGCCGGTCACTATATCCTTCAGGCTGCCAGTTCGTTCTTGCCCGTCATGGCTCTGTCGCCCCAAGAAGGCGAGCGCGTGCTCGATATGGCCGCTGCTCCCGGTGGAAAGACGACACACATGGCTGCCATGATGAAGAACAAGGGTTGTATCTTTGCCAACGATCCCTCCAAGCAACGTTCCAAGGGTTTGATCGGAAACATTCACCGTCTCGGTGCCCGCAACGTCGTGGTGTGCAACTACGATGCCAGAGACTTCCCCAGGGTGATGGGTGGTTTTGACAGAGTCCTTCTCGATGCTCCTTGCTCGGGTACTGGTGTCATTGCCAAGGATGCTTCGGTCAAGATGAACAAGACTGAGAAGGACTTCATGGTCCTGCCCCACACACAAAAGCAGCTGCTCCTCGCTGCCATTGACAGTGTCAACCACGCCAGCAAGACTGGCGGTTACCTTGTCTAGTAAGTTGTCTCCGAAGAAATTTTAAACCACATTGTTCTAACCAGCTGCAGCTCTACATGTTCCGTCACAGTCGAGGAGAACGAGCAGGTCGTCAACTACGTCCTGAGCAGACGCCCCAACGTCAAGCTTGTCGACACCGAGCTTCCGTTCGGTAAGGAGGGTTTCACAAGCTACCAGGGCAAGCACTTTGATCCCTCGCTGAACCTTACTCGACGATACTACCCCCACACCTACAACGTCGACGGTTTCTTCGTCGCCAAGTTCCACAAGTTCGGCCCCTCGCCTGCTGGAAGCGCCGGCCGCGAGAAGGTGCCAATGGAGAAGAAGGAAGTTGAGGAGGAGATCATCGACAAGACCCCTATTGCTGCAGACGAGGACACCATTGGTGCCGAGAAGGACGACTTTGGTGGCTTCGATGAGGATGAGGATGCCGACTACATGGAGAGAGCCAAGCGCAATGCCATGAGGAGGAGAGGTCTGGACCCCAAGGCTCTGAACAAGAGCAAGACCGAGGCAAATGGCCCGAATGAGAGCAAGGCCGAGAAGGCTGAGAAGTCCAACAAGTCACCCAAGTCTGACAAGACGGAGAAGGCAGAGAAGTCGCCAAAGGCTTCAAAGACGGAAAAGGCAGACAAGTCGCCCAAGGCAGCCAAAGCAGAGAAGGCTGAGAAGTCTCCTAAGGCTGCCAAGGTAGAGAAGGCCGAGAAGCCTGCAAAGATGGAAAAGCCCGAGGCGAGCAAAAAGGAGAAGAAGAAGAGCAAGAAGGCATCATCATAGATCTGTAGCTACAAGCGATAATCATGGAATTTAACAAAACGCAGTTTACATCAAATCTCTAGTATCTAAAGCTTCTGTCCAAATGTGAAGATCAAACCTCCGTCTGATCACGATGCCACGGCTGCCATTCAGCTGTGATGTGCCTTCCGTCTGAACCAAATCATAAGTTGTCCGTCTGATCAACGACGATAGACTCGTCCAATGAATATCATGTACATGGCTCTCGTCTGACCGTGCTTGCGTACCTTCCGTCTGAACGTGATTATAATATCCCGTCTGATTGTGGCCATGAAAGTCTGTATAGGTGCGAGATTGTTCATACAGTACTTCACACCAAGCGTCCCAAAATGCCCACTGGATCACCGCCTAGGCGAGAAGGACAAACGGCTGGCAGAATTGTTCACCGCTCTGGGCGCCGACTCTGGCGGGCACGAACAATCGACGCCGGACAATGGGCCCAGTGAAGTGGAGTACCTGCGGCCGTCTGTGACCCACATATCCAGCGCGCCCGCCGCCCACCGCGCTGTTAAACACCGCGGCCGCCAGCAATTTGTCGTCCGATTGTTCATGATATTTTTTTACTATAAATTCGCCCTCTAGATCCACACATCTCGCCGACTTTTTTTCCCCCGCCGTCAAACATCCCACCTTCCGTCTCAAACTTTCATTCACATTCACATTGGCATTCATCCTTACCCATACTGCCCTTCATTGGACAACCACATTAATAAGAAAAAAAACCTAAAAAAAAAAAAAAAAACTTAAAACATAAAACATAAAACATACAAGCATACAAGCATACAAGCATACAAGCATACAAGCATACAAGCATACAAGCATACAAGCATACAAGCATACAAACACAACACCACAACATCACGACAACACCGTCGACGGCCTACTGCATAATACAACCTTCACCACCATGAAGGCTCTCGGAAAGCACCTCGTACGAGAGCACAAGCAGGGCAAAATGGATGCTTGCCACTGGCCAGGCTGTTCTTCGAACGCCCCCGTCGCAACTAGCAACCACATTCGTAAGTTGTGTCCCAAGTTGCTCGTTCTTCATGTTCTTTGTCAATGTCGCTCATATTTAATGAAGGTCCACCTGCGCCTCCACAACTATCGCCTCACGGGCCTGGCCGATAATATTCAGGGCAATGGTCATTGGACCCCCCAGCAGCGTCATGACGACGAGCCATGGCTGGCAAGAAGAACATGAACGAGGTGAAGAAGAAGGCTACCAAGTCTTCGGATATGTGGCAGCCCAGCGAATTTGTCCGTCTGATGGAGCTCATTGCCATCCACGGCGGACTTCGGGCCACCAGCGCTTTCAAAAACAATGAGGACCGCAGCAAGGGTTTGAAGCATCCCCTAGGCGTGGGGCGGGCGAACACCACTGACGGCCTAACCTGTTATCAAGTCTCGTTCACCATCAGCAATGAAAAGGTATGTCTGATAGTTCATCCATCTTCACTTTCCATTGCAAATGCCCATATGAAAGAACTTCAGTTCTCCGTCCGAAGCTGACTGGTTTTCACAGGCGATCACACTGGACGAAAGTCCCTTTTGGAAAGAGCCAAGCTTTCGTCGCATCTTTTTTGTGGCAAGAACTAAACTTCGTCGCATCTTCTGCCAAGGTAGGATGAGATTTTTAACATGTCAAGTACATTTTGACGACACATGCTAACATTCACTTGTCTCTCAGATACTGGACTGCCAGCGCCGACCGCACGGCACACTATTACTTCCAGGCCGTGGCTTTCCCCGAGCTGTCACTTGTGACCTCCCCTCAGTTCCGTCAAGCTGCCAACTGAGATCCGAAACAAAATCATCGAGCCGGCCGTCAATGATCACTACGATATCGACGGACCTCCCTTTGAGATTACCGAGCAGTCTGTTGGTGCTCATCACGAGCCCAATGGACCTCCCTTCCAAAGCATAAATCAAAACGGTGGAAATTGCTTACGCAGGCTACCCGCCGTAGCACAAATAGGCCAGCATTGGCGAAAGGAAGCTCTACGCCATATCATTGTGGCTACTCCATTACCTGTCTATGCTAGCAGCTGTGTTGCTACTGTCAACACCGCAGTCCAATCTTGGAGGGACTACGTCCCCCACCGATATTGCCCCTAACGAGTACCCAGAGTCTTCCAAGACTATCTTGAAGTTCGCCCAGAATATCATGGTAAGTTTTGAGGCGGTCGTACCCGAGGACCCTGTGGATTCGGGCCTCTTTACGGAGGTCATGCTATCGGGAACGGTTTTCAAGGACTTACAGACACTCAATGTCTTCGTGCCTACTCGTTTCAGCAACGACGTTGTCGAAGTTCATCCAGAACGTCATGATGAACTTTGAGGCATGGAGTCCTCTCCGCCCCCCTCCCCAACGTAAGAAGGTAACTGGACAAAGCGAAACCGTCGTCCTTGTCCCGTCGCGCCAACCTTGTACTTTCCTGTCCAGCAGCTCTCGACGATGTCGACCTTTGTCCAGGGTATGGTTCTGGATGGCAGCCACACCCTTCCCGCTACTACCACACCACTGACGGCCTATCAAGTCACATTCATGGCCTGTGATGGTGGTTCGTTCAACCCTCATATTCCCTACCCAGAACTTTGTTGCCGTTGCAATGAAGCGGATCAAGGGAAGTCGGGCTGGTCTCCGGACCCCCCTCCTTTGCACTAACTGAGCAGTCGCGCTTGACTCTGAGACAAACGAAGGCATCGCTCTCTCCAACGAATCTCACCAGCCTCCCCGCCGAGCCAAGGTGAGCATCGTGGCCGCATCGATCGATGATTGGTGTGCCAAGTTTCTCGAGGTTGGCGCTTGCCTACACTTAGTGGGAAAGAACCACAAGAACATCAGGCTGCCAATCACAATGCAAGTATCCTGCGAAGTGCTTTATTCACGAGTGAGATTGTGCTCCGGGCGTCGACTTTCACAGTAAGTAATGTTTCCTGGGAATCCGCAATCCTGTCGGCGCAGTACTGCACGATCTTGGTTGAATATTTGCTGACTCCCGCTTCGCTTCTACAGGTACCGACCCCCCAATGATACCCCTTTTGCCACTGGTGCGACATCATCATAATGACATAGACGCTCCACAGCAATGCTTTCAAGAATGCTTTCATAGATACACAGGTACAGGGTTCTCGCCTTCTTTTCTCCGTCTGAACACGTTTTGGTTCTTGCCTTTGTTCTTTCGTCTGAAGGTGCCTCGGTTCTTGCCTTCATTCTTCCGTCCGACGGTTCTCGCCTTGATTGTTTCGCCTCAAGATGGGACGGTTCTTGCCTCCTTCGTTCGTCCGAACACGGCGTCCTAGTTCTCGCCCTCACAACTTCCGTCTGAATGTGTCTTGGCTCTCGCCACTTTTGTTCGTCTGAACACTGCCGGTGCCAACTCAAATATGGCGATCACGACGTCGACAGGCTTCACAGTCACTCCAATCAGCTTGATCTCTCCGAGAGCCAAAAACCTCCGGTTGAGCACTGCTCCCGCCCGCCAGCTTCCGCCAACAAGTGGTCCGCGTAAGTGACTTCACCACTCTCCCTAATTCAGTATTACTGACTGTCCTTCCTTACAGCGCCAAGAGATACGAGCGTCTTATGAAGACCCACGGCATCGGCCCCAACGGCATTGCTGGCAGCAGTGCCAGCCCGAAGAAGGCTGACGTTAAGCCTCCCGTCAAGAAGCAGCGGCGAATCAGCTTGGCCAGCGGAGAGTCGCGCATGTTCCAACGGACATGTATGGAGTTCTTCCTGCCGCTTAACGACAAGCCCCTATGGTGTCGCGTCGGTGCTCTGGTAGAGGCATTCTCTCCTCTCCTAGACGGAGGACGCATCCATAGTAACCTGGCGTTCTTCCGCAACAATACGGAACTCGTTTGGGATGTAGAGTCAGAGCCTTTCATCTAGGAACACTTCTCTATAAGCGCGGATATTCTATACGATAGTCTTTGGGCTACTATGCCTCGGGACGCATTCCCGTACGCGACTCGATCTGCTTTCGACCAAGACATGAGGTTTGTCGTCCGCGACACCCCCGATCAAAGAAGCAGCAGTGATGACGACAAGTCCAGCAAGGGCTCTCACAGAGTGGACAGCCTCGGAGACATCTACAACTGAGTGTCGTACCGGCAGTGCCCATCATATCGCTTCCTGCCGCAGCCAAGGTGCATGATAACCTCGTTACAACCATGGGCTGACCCAAGTGGTCTTCGACGATGCAACACCACTGACGGCCTATTACGTCTCAATCATGGCCCGTGGTGGTGGCTCATTGAATCTCGACACTACTTCCATCCTCGAACTCCCTCTCCAGTCCAATGCCGGCATCATCAGAGGAGCCACGGTATGTCGTATCTTCGACACCCTTCACCCGATCTTGCACAGACAGGGCCTCCTTTTCAGCACCGCCACCTGTCATCGCACTTTCAACAGCATCCCGACCCGCTTACGACCCTGCCCCGTTAATGGTCGCTGCTCAGGCCGTTGCTTCTTCTCAGACTGAGGTCACCACCGAGAAGAACACCAAGGACTCGAAGAAGTCGAAGAAGCGTGGCTTCTTCGCCCGTCTTTTCAAGCGTAACAACAAGAACGACGGTGAGGACGGCGATGACGGTGCCTTTCCAGGTGCCAAATGCTCATCACTCCGACAGGTATGTGAGAAAGGCACATGTTCAATCAGCTGATGGGGTTGCCGCCGACATCTCAAGAGGCTCATCTCACGATCAGACACAATGGCCGCCAACCCCAGTGACGGTTCAGCCCCTCCAACACCGAGTTCCTCCACTTCCGTGAGGTCCGCAGTGGAGGCGGCGCCATCAGTCTAATCCCGGGCAGGACTTTGTCCCCCCCTCCATCCCTTCACCGAGCCCAATCGCGCCGCAAAGCGTGAGCGCGAAGAGGACGCCGACGATGAGTTTTGCGAGAGCGACCGGACCCTGGTTGCGCACATTAGCACCCGACGAACGACATCAAGAAGCATACATTGCGTTGCAACGGTCTGTTGGCTCCTGTCGTCGCCAACGTTGCGAATGCGTGCATTTCGGGCGCAACTCTGTTGCCCCCCTCCGGCTGCTCTGTTATGTGCTCGGGAATCGGGCTGGTCTCCGGACCCCCCTTTCCTTTTTTCCAACATCCATCATCAGCAATCTTGTTGTTTCTTTGCAACAACGAATATTACCCTCACTCTACACACTATCTTCCTCACGCACACCCTCACCCTGATCACTACATCATCACTACCTCAGACACAGCGTCTGCCCATGTCGCCAACGTCTCGAATGAGTGCTTTTCGGGCGCAACTCTGTTGCCCCCCTTGGGCTTCTTTGCCCTCTTCTCGGGAGTCGGGCTGGTCTCCGGACCCCCCTCCGTAATCTTGTAGTTCTTTCCAACTACCAAGATACACTCACTCATCACCACCTTCCTCAGACACGACGTCTGCCTCTATCATGAGTCCATTCCCTCTTCAGCCCTTGCACAGCATGTCGCTGCTGGTGCGTGGTCTGATTCTAGATAGCAGCAGCACCCTTTCCGCTGTTACTATTCACACGCTCGACGCCCTTGACCTCATGTCTATGCCTCAGGAGGTTGCCAATATCGCGACTAAGCAGTCGCGATTGACGATGAGACAAGTGAAGGCGTCGCTCACTCTAACGAATCTTACCAGCCTCCCCGCCGAGCTTAAGGTAAGCATCGTGGCCGCATTAATAGATAATTGGTGCAACAAATTCTTGAAGGTCGGAGCTCGTCTCCAATCTGTTGGCGTTCACCACGCCAACGTCAAATTGCCTATTACTATGCAAGTCTCCCGAAAGTAAAGAGAAGAGAGTCTGCGACGACTGATCGGAAACGGAGTCAACGTGGTTCTGTCTGCTCACGCGCAATGTGGTCTTCCCTTGCGACCGGTCTCCTCAGGAGTACCCTCAGAACATGAAGACGATCGTCGCGAATTAAACCTTTTTGGGCGCAACTCTGTTGCCCCCCTTGGGCTTCTTTGCCATCTGCTTGGGAGTCGGGCTGGTCTCCGGACCCCCCTTCCCTTGCACTGACAGAGAAGGACCGGCTGCTCTCAACCTCATGTCCCCGTCTCAGGACGTTGTTGCTGTTGCGGCTAAGCAGTCGCACCTGACTTTTCGTCAGGTAAAGGCATCTCTACGTCCCACTACTTTTGCGAGCCTTCCTACAGAACTCAAGGTGGGCGTAGTTGCCGCATATATCGACGATTGGTGTGCCAAGTTCCTAGAGGTTGGCGCACGCCTACAACCAGTAGGAAAGCACCACAAGAATGTGAGGCTGCCAATCACTATGCAAGTCTCTCGAGAGTGGTCGAAAGTGGCGAGAGGAAAGCCTAAGGAGACTGATTGGGAACGGCGTAAACGTCGTTCTGGCTTCTAACGGATCGTATGTGATCCATCGCAGTGCAGTATTTCTATGCGATCGAGATCCGCAGGAATACCCTCAGGTTATGACGACTGTTCTGAATAACTTCAAGACAGTCGTGACACACAAATAGATAGAGATTCCGAAACACCACTGACGGCCTAATAAATCACTGTTGTCGTCAGATGAACAACTGCCCCTCGTGTCCCGAATTGAAATGATGCAATCAAGTGATGATGCTCTACTATTCCATCCCATGGCTGACTACCGCTCAAATTCCGTGAAGTTTTGCGATTCCCACTGGCTGGTGTGATCCAGCACAATCAAAGAACCATAACAGGCTCACAGGCTCCACAAATGGAATCTACTGCGTTCCGCCGTCCATGAAAAAGGCTTCGTCGCAATGGACGACGTACAACGATGAATATGCCGCAGCTCGTAGGCGGAATGCATCTTTGTGCCGACGCAATATGCGGCGCGGGGTGGGTTGCGACCGGACCTCCGCTACCTCGTGGATCGACCGTTCTACGTCGAGCCGCGGTCTCTTGTCAATCACTCACACTCACTGTCTAAACGGCCCTGAAGCGGACGAGCGCCGACCGGCAGCTTGATTCTGTGCATGGGGATACAAGAAGAAGGTGCCATTCAAACAATATCGAATAACCGGCATTGTTACTTACCTTTACGCGTGTGACTAGGAAGGGAAGTTGTGAGCGCTACCTGACGACTATGCGTGTTCCTTCCTCGCGCCGCACTAGCCTAAAATCATGAGTTTGGGCACAATATTTTCTAGCTGCCTGTTCACAGTGTCAACGTGCACACGGCCAATGCCGCGTCGGTAAGCGATGCCGTCATCGTCGTATTCAATCAACATAATGTTGTAAAAGACACTGTACATCTTGTCGTCCCCCGCGTTCCTCAACATATCAAACTTGGGATGGAAGAACCGTGCACGAGCTCGTATTGTGTCGAAGCGAGACGGCGCAGCATACGACAGAAGCAGGAACTCGTAAGTCCGCGGCTCGCCCTGGGACTTGTGCCGTTGGGCCCAGTCGCGGTCTGCCGAAGGGAGAATGCCGCATGCGTCACCATCCCCATCCAAGAGAGTAAAGCAAGGCAGCGTCTGGTCATGGTCCACGAGCCATTCCATGATGTGGCCCTCCTTGCTCCCGACGAGCAGCTTAATGCAGCTTCCCCAGAAGACAAGTTGGCCTATGCGCATTTTCTTGGACATGCTGAGAAGTAGCTCATGCCTGTTCTTTTCTTCCGTGGTCGAGCTAGGCTTGTATTTCCTCAGGGCCATCAAACCCCTACCATGGAACTGCCACCACTGGACAATCGGAAAGGTACGTTCGGCGTCAACTTCGACATTGCTTCTCTCGTACCCGATTTTCCCCTCCCAGCTTGTCCAAGACCAGCTAGGAAGCCCAGTCATGGCCACACTCTTCGTCTCGAGCTCTTCTATCTGCCGCAGAGGACCGCTGGGGAACCAGAGTATGGCTTGGTCGAAGAGCCCATGGGGCATTCCAAGAAGGAAATATTGAGGGTGGGGAATATGGGGAGACAGGGCTTGCATGACCCCCGTGAAAGCATTCAACATATCTCCAGAGTATGTGAAGTTCCTCCCGGTGAAACCATTGACGAGCGATGCGTATTCTGTAAACGCCTTTTTGGTCGATGTATTCTCCAGAAACACTTCGCTTATGAGATAGTCCAGCTGTCTGATATGGATACCTGGTCTAGCAGCGTGACCATTGCCAGGCTCGCAGCCCTCAGCTAGGACATCCTCGCTCCTCGCGTCGCGACTACAGCGGAAGTACATTTGATCGTCAGTGAACATCAGGCATCGCTTGGAGAGGATGGCTTCTTGAAAGGTCCAGCCTCGTGATACCCAAACGCTGCCTTTGATTGACTCTGGGTACTCAAGGAGCGCTGTCGCTATTCGTAGGCCTTCCATCTCGCCCACGGCCTGGGTTCGGGATCGAACGGTTTCATCGACGCCGGGAATACCGTAGTTCTCCGTTGTAGGAACAGCTGTGGCTACCACCAGTGTGAGAAGTGACCCCCCGTACACTTGATCCATCGCCTGGATGAGCATACCCTTCTCGCTCTCCTCATCCTGGATTATGCAGAGGGCATCGACCCAGAGGTGTCTCTCTCCTAAACCCCTTACCACAGTCATGGCGTTCTGGATAACTTTCGGAAGCTTCGACCATGATTTTCGGAGTCCTCCTACTTGGTGAAGTTCAGCCGTATTACCCTGCAAGAGCCGAAGCGTTTCGAATCTTGGCCAAGCATAGCTGAGTGCTACATACCTTGCCGTGCACGGAACCATCACGAGGCACTCAAGCTCAAGATCAATAACACGAAGAGCATCCAAAGATTTGGAGGGTCCAGTGTAAACTTCGGGCGCCACTTCCCCGGATTCCTCCCATTCGTCATCCGACTGCAGCACCTCAGAGATCGATTCCGGTTTTGCGCTCCTATTCATCATTGTCGCGCCAATTCTTCTTGTCTCACAGGCATGTTGGGTGCAGCACTCGGCCAGCCATGACTTCGCCATTCCCAGGTCAGCATGAGAAGCATCTACCACTCTGCCGTGGAACATTGGTCGCTTCCGAAGTAGTGGGGCAGAGTCTGATAACACCCTAATGCGTGTCTCGGCGCACAGGTTGCGCTGTCGGGCATCGATCAGGAAGGCACGCAACTCGAGAGCTCGATCTCGGGGATGCGCAGGGAGCGGTACGACGACTGAGAAGCTATTCAGGACGACAAAAGCTACTCGATCTTGACACATCAATTGAAAGAGGTCGGGATTCAATTTCTGTCCAAGACCGTGCACTATCAATCGACACAAGTCGCAGGATCGACAGTTGGCCATGTCATTGAACCAGCCAAGGCTATGATTCCGTCCATGACCAGTCGTCAACAGTCTTCGGATCTCCGTGTCCTCGCAGGCGATGCAGATATTATCAAAAGCAGGCGAGTGAGAGAACCGCCGACCAGCTTCCGGCAGATTATAGGGACGCCAGCTTGTATGCTTGACTTGAAATGTCGTGTTTTCGGTATCGCCTGGACTGAAACTGTTCTCTGAGACCATCGGGCGTGGACATCGCTCAAACTCGTAAGAAGCCTCCCATTCCAGGAGGCCTGGCGGCCGAGGTACTATCATTGGGTCCGGCCCATCGTAGTTCATGACAAAGTTATCCGACATATTTTGTCTTAAAGTGGTGTCTAAGCTGGGGATTTGAGGCAGTCTGATTGATCGAATTCGGGGTACTGCTGCTCATAGAGAGAACTTTCCAGCCCAGAAATCGACAACGTGGAGGCCTCTTGCGATTATCCAGTCAACCCGACTGCTATCAGGTGCGACAACGCGCACAGAAACAGACATTCAAGGTAAGAGAGGAACATGTGTAAGCAGTGGATCCAGTCAGTGGATTGCAAATTCAAGACACGGACTGCGCCTCATCCCCCATTCACTCCGTTCACATTGGCCAATTAACCATAGGTTGTGGGCGCAAACTACAGCATCCCCACATCTATCAGCAGGCAGCGATAGCCACTTTCTGCTCTACAACCACTTCATCTTGAGAGAAGCATCTTCTTAAATTCATCAGTCTTACAAACTCTATAGAACAAGCTCTTCCTAATAAGCTTCTTGTGTGGACGACTTGTCATAAGTCCAACATATTCTTCCCTACAATCAATCATGCCCGTCTCGTTCAACGTCGTCGATCATCCCGCCACGGGGTTTGACAAACCACGAGTGGCTACTGCCGAGGAGCTCCTGAAAGGCTCTTGCCCACGACAATACCGGCGAAGCCAAGGGATCGTACAGACCTCATTTCTGAGAAGCCAGCTTCGGGAAGGCCATGTCTCCGCCTCTGAGAACGGCTTTGTCTGGGCAGCATACCACGCTTACAGCAGCCATCACCATTTGTGCATCCGGCCTGAGGACATATGGTTCGCCATCCTAACCCAGATAAGCTTCTTCATCAACGCGCATGCTGAGGATCTTCGAGACTACTTTGTTGAACACCAAGGCCAGAAACATCTGCATGTCGAGATCGGCGCTCCCGAATTTGGGTACATGGCAACTCTAATGGCTGACATGATTGCGAAAAACGTCAAGGACCCTGGGTTGAGGGACTGGGTCATGCCAGATTTCAGCACGACCACGCCAGATGATTCCGTCGTCGGTGCGATTCTGTTTATGGGTGCGATGCAGAAATACTTCTCCTTCAGTTGCAGTGTCTTTTGCGGGCTGCCTTCGGTGACACTCTTGGGAGAAAAGTCGGACTGGGAGAGCATACACAAGCGACTTGATCAGCTCGATTTGTTGGGTGAAGAGCCCGCTCTGTTTGCCAAGTTGCTCCGCCCCATTTTGAAACGAATGATCATGTCATTCGACGCTCCCGGTAGTCCTGAAGTAATTCGCTTCTGGAATACCATAGTCCACCGCCATGTATTGGGCAGTGGTACAGACTACCTGACGGGGTGGCTCACGGCATTCTGCTTCTGGAACGAGGAAGGTGTAGCCAAAAGACAGGAGGAGAAAGCCTTGATGGACGATGTTGCATACCTCTTTGTATACGTGGATGAAATCCCTGCCGGCTTTGCTTCTGTACCAGTCAGTGTCAATGATCAAGGACATGAATACAAGGCAATCATGGTGGCCGGATCCGTGGGTATACTGGCTAGTCCAGATGATGCTCCCCAATCTCCCCACACAAGCGATAGCGCTGTCACAGAGCCCGATCCCATGCAGAGTGTTGCGAGCTCGACAGCGGAAGCCCATGAGACCAGCGAAACTCCTTACTGTAAAGTACAAGCATTGTCAGGCTGGTGGATGTATGAAGACGAAGGTTCTTTCACAGCAGCAGCCATAGCTGCTGAAATGAAAGACGTGGATAAGCAACTTCGCGAACTTGATTTTGGCAATAAAGAGCGTTTCTGGGAACTGCAGAAACGGAGAGAAGAATTAGAGGCCTTCTAACAGCAAGACATCAATCACTATTTAGATGTAGGACTTTCGCCGGGTATGTTTGATTGGCAGTGCTTGTATCGACAAAGATCAATTTCCACAACCTTTGATACCTAGGAAAGCATGATTATGATCAATATGATGCACTTTTACATCCATTTCATCCAACCATTTCATCCATCATCCACTGGCCAACACATTCGGAGACCGCAGCAATTCATTGTCTTCACGCATTGTAACACTTTTTGTGCTTGAATATCGATCTATGTTTTCAAGTATCTTGGAGCTTTGTATTATAACCTCTTATGGCTCAGTCTTGCGCCAATATCTGACGTTCAATGTTGATTGGATAGAACAGCCCATATTAACCACCCTAGGTACACGAGTGATGTTTTCGCTAACCGAGGTGGCATCTATTCACATTCGTGTTTAAATATCGTGATCTTCCGAGTCTTTGCCCTGCGATACCTCTCTCATCCCATGAAGCTCATACTGCACCACAGCCCTCACGAGGATGGTGCCCGATAAGAGGCGCACAAGTATGATGACTGCATTCCGTAGACTAATAAACTGCATGGTAGAGAGGATAATGGTGCCCATGAAGACGTGAGCAATGGAACAGAGGTTGACCAGTTGCGTGACCGCCAACTCCAGCATGAGGAGGGGTTCTCGCTCGGGACCGCGCACCTCGGGGACCACAATGGGGCTCCCCCAGCCGGCAGGCGTGATTTCCGCAATCACACGATCCCACCAACTTGGCGCCCGCATGCTGAACTCGTATGGGATGCCCTTTTCCCTGCAGTGTTTCTTGCGCCGGTACAATTGAATCCAAATGGCGAGGTGCGAGAGCAGCTGGGCCACGACGGGGAACAATACCCAAAACAGCGGTACCACAGTCTCGGGGAGTCCCTGCGTCTGAAAGAGTTGAATGGAGGCCCAGCAAACGGACTGGTAGGTGAGAAAGTAGACCTCCCAGAGGACGTTGGCCACGGCGCCGAGGGCTACGAGGTACTCGAGGGTCGTGACGACGGCCTTGATGGCTACCGAGCTGCTGCCCAGGACGCCGGGCCGCGTAGGCACGCGCACGGGTTGGCGGAGACTCGACAGCGTCTCGGGGTCCATTGGCAGCACCGTCAGGGCGCCGAAACTGAGCAGAGTGGCGAGCACCGGCCGCCGCGATGCCAGCAGACTAAAGTGACTGGTGCTCGGCCCGATCTGGATCAGCCCGGCCGGCAGCAGGCCCAAGACGACGGATATGGCGCCCATTTCGCTTTGCTGATACTGCTGCATCTGCTCGATGATGCAATTGTCCAGGAGCACTGCCGATTGGTGACCAATGGAGGTGTCATCGTAGACGGATGTATTGGTGTAGCGCTCGTAGTAGGCTAGACATTGGGTTTCGTTGGTAATGGCTCGGTGCACAATGTTATTCTGGTAAGTCTTGGGGATTTGTGCGAATTGGTGGTGTGAGCGAGTGATCTGGTATCCGACGACGGGCTGGATGGTGGTTATGATAAGGGACGCGATGAGCCCAGCTCTTGCGGTCGCCGCCATGTGGAACAGCATGATCGTTGTCAACTATCGCAAGATGAACTGAGGTAGCGTTCTTGGCCAGTCAGATCAATCACTGCCATCCTTTGAATCAACTCGCATTGCTTTTCTTATTGTCGGCTACATCGTGGGCATCATGTCCAGGATTACGATCCAAGTAGCTAAACTTAACTCTGGTTGCGTGGACAGCTCCACTGAAGAGTTGCAAAGGAGTTTAGCGGGTTCATGCGACAAGGGATTATAGGCGGCACGGCGGTGGATTTATAGGGCCACCCAATTGTAATCAACGAGTCGCTGGGGCCGCCCAGGGTCTCAGGGCCCATATTCCCTAGAATGACCCAATAGTATACTGTAATGGGACGAGGTTCGTACTAGCTTGCGGGCTGTAAGCAGGAAGGATTTCTAGACATGAAATCCTTGGATAAATATCGAGTTGTCAGAATGGACGAAATCAAGTCTTGGTCATGGCCTGTCTCTTCAATTATTATCCGAGCCGCGAATCTCTGCATTCTGTCTGTTTTTGGACATTGCGCAATTGCCTGTTCATGGTCCATGCTCGAGCTTGCGGCTTATGTTGCCGTTTGTGCTGGTTCCTCAAGCTGATATATTGGCCGTCAGCTGCTTTCCATGCAGTCGCTTAAGGAAGACAACGTCTTGCTATGACCAAGTTGAATTAATTTTTGGCGTGTCTTGCATTCTCGAGTGAAAGGGAGCAATTACTAAGAGTATCTGTAGTTATATCGACTGCATTGACTGCATTGCCTGCATGGAACACTTCTTCCCCACGTGAAGTCAGTACTGCGACAATTGAGGGGTCAGAAACACACAAGCTTTGCCAAGAGGCTCCATGCCCGATACCCAATTCCAACAGATGTCAAAGGTTCGCAGCCAGGCTTGGCAAGCCTAGATGGGAATGTCTCAGACCCCACCCTTTTCTTTGTTTGTAACTTAAGGGTCGACCTCAGATTTGACCAATACGGACCGGCGCTGTCTGTGTCAAGCAATCACTCTAAGGGCGCCGAGTTTAAAGTGATTGAAATAGACTCGACATTGGCTAATGGGAGAGCTGTCTCTATGAACCAATTGAGCATCAAGGCCCCAATTTAGAAAGACCATACTCCAATCTCTGTCGACGGTGTTTATCATGCCCATAAGGCTCCGTGTCGTGATCAGTCTTCCTCAGCTTGCGGCCTATCACGAAGCCAAGCAGCCAGCGTTTGCTGCAGTATGCACATGCAGAGCTCGAATGAACCTGCAGCCAAGTGTGCTGAAATAGGTACCTACAAATCTCACGGCTGACCTTGCAAAGTGATTTGAACGACAGCTCAAATCAATGTGGCGAATATGAACACCGAAAAAGCATCACCGATCGTTTAAATTCCTGATTGTCGAATACTGACCCCGTGGGGTAAAAGTCTTGAGATTGGCCATTTCGTCTCACCGACTTCAAATCGTGGGGGGCTACACAGGCGGCAGCATACGTCCCTCCAGCTGCAGCTTACGGCGCAGATGTTGATCTTCCCCGGGCAGCTAATATTGCCATGCAAGCCACTTTGACGTGTCGCTTGAGGCCGCTCATTTTATGCTTGGCATGCATCTGGAGAGGTCGCATTATCCTCCGTCCGACGCAAGATAAAATTGTCATTACTTAATATATATACTGTTCCTGGCGTGGTAAGGACCCTCATTCGCGAATCTGGAGAGGTGTGAGGCTGAGCCAACCCAACGTCTTGGCTTTTGACCCCTGCTGCATTCTCCTCAGCTGCCTTTTCCAGTCCGGGGTAAAACTGGGTACTCAAAGTATGGCGCTTGATACCAGCTTGCGTCTCGCTGCGGGATAGTCCCATGCATGGTCCTTGATGCCTTTACTGGTCGTCGTGACGCTTTGGTCGGTGACCGGTAACGTTGCTCGCCAGCAAGTGGAAAAAGGACCTGGAAGTGCGGGAGGGGATCAGCAACTACATATTGATCCCGTTTCCTCGAAGGGAGAATCTGCCAGCCGTGTAAATCAAGAGACGACAGACTATCTTCCACAATATTATTCCATTGCCATGACGAGCTGACAAGATGAACTGCGGCATCCACGACAACACCACCATCGGGCCGCCAGAGTACGATGCGCAGTACTGGCAATTCCTGACCTCCATGGCCCAAAACGCAACCTGCAGCGAGCGCACCTATCTTCGTCCTGATACCGCAGGTTCCATCATTCCGTGGCCGTATGCTCTTGCGTGGCTATTGATACATGCTCCCGTGGTGCTGATCCGTGTCACACGATGGGAAAAGGTGCAAGCCCTTTCGCTCGTGCTGGCGGCCACTAGCATTGGCTGGACTGTCGAGGCGTATCTCAGCACACAGAGGAGGGCAGACGAAGTCTTGGTATGGACACCTTTGACGGTCATACTCGATGTCGGAGCAGTCATGCAGCTCGCATTCCTGATCGCGGAAGATTTCGCAGAGCAAGGGCCCGGGGCAGCCAAGAAGTTCGTGTCTCCGTGGTATGCCTTCAACGTCCTCGTGAGCGGCAAGTTCAAGTCTCGCCAGCCTCAGTCCCGAACATCGAATAGCCCGATCGAACAAGTCGTCGAAGATAGCAACAGCACCAAGCTTGAGCCTGTTGCTACCGTCTCAACATATACCTCAGATACCTCAGATACCGAAGCCTGCGATGGCAAAAACCTCGAGCGCGGTATCGATCCCAATGATTCAGGCACCCCGACTGTCCAGCCGTCCAAGGGTAAAGCCTTGATCGTTGTCTTCTCCCTCCTCCTCTTCTTTGGCCTCGTTTCTCTCCAAATCATAGGGCTTGTCTCTGCCATCATCGGGCTCCGTGTAAGAGACACCCTGGAATCCACTTGGTGCTCGCCCATGTTTGAGAGCTTCGCCATCAATCTGCTTGACGGCAACTGCCACCTCCACAGCGTGTCGTCGAGTGCCAGTCGTGGCATCGGGTGCATCAAGTTATCCGGCGCGACTCAGGCCGGGTGGCTAGTTGGGACCGTGGGCGTGCTGGCCACTTCGCTAGCCCTCGAGCTCGTGGACCTGATCGTCCTGACACTCGTTGCTAGCAAACAGAGATGGCGCGGAGTCAAGATGCGCCGGCCCTGGTGTACCATGTTTTGCGGCGTCACTATCCTTGTTTTCTATGTCATTTATGGCTTGCTCGAGGCCAGTCGACTCCCTAGTGGTATGCCCGAAGTCGTCTGGGTGTTCAGAAAGGAGCCGAGTCTTGGCATCGAGACCGTATGCCGGGGTACGGTGACCCCAGCAGGTGTTCGCGGCTCCATAATGGGGTGGACGGACGGTTTCCTCTCCAACTGGGGTAGTACTTATTTCGGTGGCTAGTATAAACTTTTAATTCGAAGGATCATGTATCCAGGTATCATTATATCATATCGGGCTCGGGAACTACTATAAACCTCCTCTTGTACCCCTTTGGGAACATATCATACACTATCGTACACGACTTCATTTGAGACCACCTGCTCTTGTCTACCTTGACTTGGTGATGGATTGGCGCCAGACTCTTTGAGAATTAGTGCCTCGGGCTCGTTTTCTGGGAATATTGTCGAAAGATCTAGCCCTTGGCATATCTTGGACTGGGATAATTAGAGCCATCCTAAGGTCTAGAAGGGCGAATGTATGCCCTAATCAGCCTCTTGTGGATATTCTATAGCAGCCATGGCTTCCAAGTGCTGCAGGGGTGCATTGACCCCAACTTTTGCACTTTTCTTTTGGACCTGAACCATGGCTGCTCCAATATTGTAGCAGTGTTGAGTTCTGCATATTCGCATCGACCTGTCCGTTGCTTCTTGTACACAGTACTGGACTTGATCACAGCTTCGAGCGTCTCTTCTCAGCAATGGCCAGTTGCAACTCGCCCAGTTTGCCTTGGATGAGGGGCATTGTGGAGCTCTTCCAACCTGGCAAGCCGCTCCTGTTGCTCTGGAAAACTGTTCCGACGAAGAAAATGAGGACCAGTACTTCCAAGGCCACAGGCAGGATCATCCACAGCCATCGAACGTGTACAAAGGTCTCCGTTGTCCAAGCAATGCCGAGTGCAAACCGATCAATCGAGGTCGAGTTGGTATCAGTCGTATTCCATGTTGATGAGTCGCTCGGAAGGCCGTACATGCGTAGCATCTTAGTCATGGCAGCAGCGACAGCTGCAATCGTGTTGTTCTCGCCGCCTATCTTTTGAGCTCCAGTGCCGGAGCCGTCTTCACCAAACTCATAAAGCGCGGCCACGACGTCATTTGTGCTATACTGCTCGCCGACATCGCCTGAAACTGAGCCTGTAAAGTAATCCTGTATGATAAAAGTCAGCAATTTTTACTCATTGTATCCAACTGTGGATCTCCGGTGCAGCGCGCAAGATTTGAGGGGAGCACGAACCCAGAAGTACATGTTGATGGCATACCATGCCGTGGCGCCGACCCAATATTCTGTGTCCGAGCCGGGTACGGAAATAGTGATGTTTTCGTTGGTCACCGGGTTCCCGTCACCTGTGTAACTTGCCACCAAGGTCTCGGTGAACTCGCCATTGGTTACATTGGCCTGATACTCGTTGACGCAAAAGTATAGCACACATTCGTTCGAGACCACTCCGTAAAGGGTTTGCGACGAGAGGTCATGCAGGCCACGCATAGTGGAGACTACGCCAATGGTCGATTGGGTGTTGTTATAAGCGAGCGACTCATAGGCCGAGGATGAGTTCATATAGGCCCCACCTCGTCTCTGTCCATCGAAACCCATACCATTGGGCAGTGTATAGTTGCAAATAGCAGGGAGAGTGCCGAATTGCTCTTCGCAATTTGAGGTAATCTGTGAAGTCGTGTTGGCGCACTTGGAGCAGACTCCGAGAGTATAGTATGTTGACAACCATGTGCAATTACCGGTTGAGCAGGAAGCCGAGATGTCAAAGTCATATTGTGGCTCATCAGACATATCATACACACCTGTGTTGATTGCAGACTTCATGCCCAAAGTGGGTTCTCTCATCGCCATGATGGCGCCGGCAGCGTAGTCGCTGTAATTCGCCACAATTGGAACAGATGAGTTTGCGAAGTCTGATATAACGGGCTGCTTCTCGTAAATGACCACTTGCTGAACAAAAGGGTCGACGGCAAGCAAAATAATAGTGATGATGGCGCCCAATTTGCCCAGATGGATACCACGAGTAGAAACCAGAAGCTTTGCACTTCCCCATGTGCCACGACTGGCCTCATCAAAGGTCTGGATGTCACGCACAGCACCGGCCTTACGGTACCATAGCCACTTGAGCTGACTGATACCCTCGGCCACGGGGATGGCAGCGGCGGCCTTCATTATTGTCGTCATGAAAGAGATGAAAGAGTTGAGGGTGATGTCCATCGGCCAAGTTGGTAGAGGCTTGCCGTCCGTCATGGCGACCGTCACGATAACAACAGCCAAGGCAATGGCACTGGCAATCCATGCCACACCTTCCACAATCCACCAGTTGCCGCTGGGCGTGGGCGCCGGCTCGAGCCGCTGTGGCAACTCCTCGGGTATCAAAAACTCTTTTGGTTTGGCGTCCATGGTCGCGACTGTTGGTGTGCAAAGAGGGCTGTCGTCTACTCTGGTTGATCCCGTCAAGGTTCTCTGAGGCTTCATGTCGTTTAGCTCAACGTAGTGTCCGGCAATACGGTCCAAAGGCGAAGGCGCCTCGAGGTCAAATGGCGGCGGAGGTGGCATCTCGACCGCAAAAGAAAAGACCAAACAAAATGAGTGACGATATTATATATAGATGTATATGGAGGAGAAAATGAGCGACAGATAGGTATAGAATACCAATAGGTAATTAGATGTGAGTTTGCTACACCGTCTCTTGGTCTAGGGAAAGAATGCCGACGATTTCATAGCGACCGTTAGGAGGCTAGAGTCGGTGGTGGTCAAGATTCGAAAAGACATGCCGGGAGCCACTCCTCCTGAGGGAAAGCATAGGGCGACAACGATCTTTTGAGTTTTTCTGGATCATTCACGTCAAAAAGGCGGGTCGTGGTCAAATTGTGTAATTTGACGATGCCGATCTCATCGCAGATTCCTTAGCCGGCAGACCAGCGGCACGAAGGCTTGTAAAGCTTGGGGAGGCAAGAGCCTAGTGGCCGACTGTGCGCCTGCGACTTTGTGTGCGACTGGCGCGCTCGGGCGAGTACCATAGTGCATCCGTACCTACCAAAAAAACAAAGTTCCGCAATGGGGAGACCGAAATTTTGTGGATCGCGACTGCCAGCATTTTATGGAGCTCGAGCCTCCCTGCCTCCAGTGTTGCCGCCATCTGCCATGTCAATTCCCCAGCGTCCCATCATTCATCCCAGGACAGGCTCCGGCTTTCGATGTCGAAAACCGGGGCCTTTCTTCTGATCAACGCCAAAGCTCAGGCCCGCCGCGTGCCTGTCAGCTGTGAAGATGGGCACATCATAGCGGAACTGATTGACGATCGTGCAACTTCCAGCTGTCCGATCATCGACGCACCGGAACACCGAGTGACCATGTCCAGCGCGAGTCATGAGGCAATGAGAGTGAGGCAGCCTTGGCAGTCCAGTGTGAGATCATCCAAACCCCTTCGAGCCGAGCAACAATTGCCCCATGCCAGGGAATAGAATCCTTCACAGAAGGCAAATTGCAACTCAATCGATCCTGTCTTCACTCAATTGATCCTGTCAATTAGATAAGCAACAACGCGAACTCACATAGTGCAGAGCGCTAGTGCAGGTGTATAAATCCAATCCACAATGAGGGAACGTTACTAACCTTTTAGTTTGCTCACGTCTACCAATAGCAAGACCGTCTTTTGCAGAATTCGCCGGTGACATCTGGAGTAAATACTGGGCCTTTACCCAGGGGTTCGGGAAAACAGCCGCAAAAGTTCCTGTCAAAGCCTGTCTGGCAAATTGAATTAACCCAAGCAAGCCAGGCGTTGACAGCGGCCCCCACGGTTCAAAAGCTGTTTGCTCGTATTCAATTCAAAGTAAACTTTTCTTGGTAATAGATCTGCGACGGTGCTGAAACATCCCGGTTGTCGATCAACCGTTCCCGATGACATCGCCGTCCCTTGCATGGTTCTTGTAGTGCTCGGCTCGGCATTCTCATTGTCGGACAGTTAAACACCACCAACTCGGCAGGGATGACATGCAATAGTGTTCTCAAGAATTACTGCAAGCGGAAACAGAACAAGTGACATGTCGTTCGATGATATGATGAGTGCTCTTAAGAATCTCCATTCTTGTCGTCCAGCGGGCAATCAACAACGGAATAATCAATGTTCGAAAGTGGATGCTGTCTCCTCCAACATTTGTTGGGATTCCCCTACAATGACCCAAGAACGAGCGGGAGATGGCAGCCGGACAGGCTGGCAATTCGCAGACGGTTCTGAAGAGACTCGAGGAATCTTATTTGCACTCTTTACTTCTGCTTGCTTATGTCTTGCATTGAAAGCCAAGATCAAAGGGACGGCCATGTATGGAAGTTATCGGTACTGCTAGAACCCCCAAGTGTGAGCGGCGATTATTCAGATCAAGATTCAAGGGTCCGAAGTTTTCTCCGTCTTGGCTGCGCTTGCGGCTGTGCCAATGGATGTAGAAGTTCACTAGCATCGTAAAACTAATATCTGCAAGGCTTAGCAGCTGGAAATCTGGTCAATGCTCCAAGACTTCGATGCTTTGTATTTGTATGTGAGGGTTCCGCACATATGCGAACTCGACGAGGCCATACTGTAGCTGATGTTGGTGATCATGTGCGGATTCGCACTCGTGTGACGTTGCCAAGGGAGTTGTTCGTGTCCAAACGCCATATATTTAGGTACTGAATTTTGTGCTCACCTCGTCCACGAGGGTATTCTATTCTCTACTTGGAATCTTGACGCAATGAGATCACTGCGCTTTGGATACGATAGCTATCTCCCGGCAGGCGTTCCCTTCCAGTCATCTGTGGCTTAGTGATGCAGGCACTACCTTGGCTGTGTTGAGATAGAACGATGTTCTGGTAAGTGAAGTGATTGATTAGTTGGTTGAGTATCTGTACGTAGCGATGGGTGTAGTAGAAACTATATGTAGGTAGTGATAAGGTCCCAAATGTAGGAGGCTGGGCTCCTATTTCAACAGGCTGCACACCTGCTCACATGATACAAACTCTCCACCAAAGCCACCATTTCTTCGACCGTACGGTTCTCCAATGATTGACAATAAAGATTGAGATTGTATAGCTGCGTGCAGTCGAAGTTGATCAATCAATACATGCGTCTAACCTCCACAGCTCTTCCATATCGCGTGATGTAAGGTGAAATCGGTACAATCTGGTCTCCATCCTCAAACCCCTCCTCATCGCTCTCCATTCCAGCTTCTTCGAGTCGCTTCTGTCGTTCCCGGGCCTTCCTTCTCCTGTTGGATCGCCTGAGCTGATCAATCCGTTTCTGTTTGCGTTCTATAGAAGCTCGTAGCTCGGCAGCTTCCGCTCGCTGCTTGTCGACAGCTTTGGCTACTTTTCTGAAAAGTCGACGGGTTGTAGGGGACTTTCCTATTGCCATATCCAGGATTTCGTGGCCAGTTCTCGGCGTCGTCGGCTCGCTAGCCTTCCTGCAACATGCTGCATCGGGCTGCTGGACGGCTATGGATTCTTCGTCCATTTGGATCCGTGGATGGCTAGGCGCGCGGGTGGATGCTTCGACGTTTTCTTGTATCGCTCTGTGGCAGTCTTCGACGCAACTGCGGTTTCGAAGGTGGTTGCTTTTGAGTGCTTCGAAATGATGTTTTTGACCCCAGCGTTGCAGTGTTTCGTGGAACAGCAAAACAACATTGGAGATGCATTAAAGTCCAGCGTCCTTGGCCAGCACGTAAAGAATCAGAAATCAATGACACGGTTGAAGGCGGCTGCGATCCTCGCCATTTTGAGTTCAGGCAGGCTCAACTAGCCGACCGTACTTGCCAAAGAGAAACCCGTGACCTCCATCTAAGACGATCTTGCCTCATTACATGCGTTCAGGACGAAGTCAAGGAGAAGCTGCGAATCCGAAAATGACTTATGTTTTCGCCATCATTTCATTGCACGAGCATTTAATTCAATAAATACTAAACTTTTACTAGGTCCATGGTGACGACGATCTGATTTTGTACCAATACTATAAGCACCATCAACGAAGCCCCGTCATGCCTCCAAACTCCCACTACGTACGCCTCCGTCGATCGATTTAGGTTCATAGGCACATGAAGGTAGCTTTTCAACACGTCACTTGGTACTATTCTCAATCCTTGTAGGACTTCAAGGCATTGACAGTATGGTTGCACGTACTGTAGTGTTCTCGAACAATGGATTACTGTCCGCACCAAAGAGTCTTCAGTCACAGCCACAGATCTTATGATTAGCACCATCTCACTCTTATTTTTATAGGTAGGCATTCCAGCAACAATAAAGTCGTCTGATATCGTTTAATCGACGAATATCTCTTCCATGCATGGATGGAAAGGGTGCGGTGACGTAGCCGCTGATACCGATCGCCGTGGAAGCCATTTTTGATGAAGGACTGGTCAGAAACTGAACCCGGCAGCGTACGAACGACACTGTACCCACGCGCACGAGTATGCATGCAACAGGAGTGAAATCACCAATTATCAGGATATCGGAATATCTGAATAACATACGTTAGTGTTGCCAAAGATGATAATCATCACACGGATTTTAAGCTAGTTGTTACTTGAACACAATATAAAATAATCTAAAATGACAGGTACGATCACACTGTGCATCCCGATACGCGACGCACAAACTTGGACACGGCGAAGAACGGAGAGGCACAGAAAGAAATTGGAGCGATGGACTCACTTCAACTGATTAATATTCATTATTGATTGCTTCCTGCCTACAAGGTGAGTTATTCATCCACCCTTCCAGAATGCTAGGAATTGATCCCTCAACGTCCATCCACCCCACTGTAAGCAATCCTTCGAAATGCTTGTACCTGGGGAGAAGGATCGTACACTAAACCGAATTCATCGACATCTGCCCTATCTGAGCTTGGCGCGTCCACTATAAGGATGGCGCGGCCGCTGCATTATATAACAGTAACTGGGTATGGCAATCAATTTAGGGCGCATTCTACAGCGCCGGAGCATCTAAGCGAACCCTAAAAGGCTTGAATGCTGCATAGGACCCTGAACTAAAGCGGCCGCAGCAGAGCAGATGGAAACCGGGTGAGAGTCCGAATGCGAATACAAGCACCGCCCAATCGATGACGGGTTGCAGAGGATCCTACCTTAACTGCGAGCTGCCAATTCGATATAAAAAGATACAAAATGGAAGGTCATCGCCAAGAAAAATGTTTCCGCACAATCAAATCCCTCGGATGAGCTTGTTTTGACTTTGTCTTGTCCATCATATTTCCTTCTCATTTGCTTAGCCATGCATTTCTCTGGACCGGGTGGACTTATACCGAGTCTGCTAGCTCTTGCTGCAATAGGCGCAGCTCAAAAGGTCAACATCGCCAATGGCACAATTCAAGGTGGAAAATGCAATCGAACCGACTCTTATTATTTCTCTTCCATCCCTTATGCCCTCCCACCCGTCGGTGATCTACGACTAAAGGCACCTCAACCACACGCTGGGGCATACAATGGAACACTGGACGCTACAGCATCTCCGGCTTCCTGTATACAATTCAGCACAGAATTCGCCGAGTCAAATACTCAGAGTGAGGACTGGTAAGCTTTTCTGAATCTCTCAACTTGGTCATGGACATGCTTCTGATCATTTCCGCTCAGCCTATACCTCAACATTTGGACCCCAAGCACCGTAAAATGCGGCTCGAAGCTACCAGTAAAGGTGTGGCTATACGGCGGCGGCAACGAAGCGGGAGGTATCTCTGACCCGACTTACGACGGCTGCTATGCCACCTCGGACTCCATCATTGTGTCTATCAACTATCGTGTTGGGCCTCTGGGTTTCCTTGCGCTTGATAGCTTGGGTCTCAATGGCAACTTTGGTCTTCAAGATCAATTGCTTGGTCTCAGCTGGGTCCAAGAGAATATCGCGGCCTTTGGAGGCGATCCGGTACGTACATCTAGTATAAGCTGCAGTGATTCCATTCCGGCCGCTAACTGATGCTTCGTGGAATAGACGAGAGTCCTTTTGTTTGGTCAATCTGCAGGTGCCACCGATGCCTATACGATCAGCACCCTACCTCAAGCTCCAGAGCTCATCAATTCGGTGGCTCTGGAGTCTGGTGGTGGGCGAGATCCTCCCACAGTAGAAAAAGCCCAGCAGTGGCAACAGCACTTTCTCGACTCACTGAATTGCACTACTCCTGATGTAAGCTCCCTTCGCATCATCCAGCGCTGATTCAATTCGTATTGACGATCGTTCAAAGCTTGACTGTGTCCTTGCTGCATCCACCTCGGACCTAGTGATAGCAGAAGCCGCCATGCCCAACGAGCAAGCCCCCGGCGCCACCACACCATTCACAGCCGAAGGCGCTCGAGCAAACTGGGGGCCTCTCGTTGATGGCGACGTCCTTCCCGTGGCTCCTACTTCCGTAGGTAACAAGGTGCCGGCCATCTTTGGCTTCAACGCGGAAGAGGGCACTATATTCGTCTTTGGCGACTACCAAGAGGAATCTCTCTCGCTGACGCAGGCCGACTATGACACGTTCCTCGAGTACAACTTTGGCCCCCTGGCTTCCGTGGTCAACCAGACGTACTCGGTATCAAAGTTCAACGGCACCATTGCGCCCGTCTTTGCCGCCATGGAGACAGTCCTCGGCGAGGTCTCCTACAAGTGCCCTGCGCACCGTGCCTTGCTCAAGTCGCAGGAGATTGGCATGCCGGCCTGGTCCTACGAGTTCAGCCACACTCCTAGCTGCGCGTGGTACAGTGCCATCCCGAACAGCATTCTCAAGTATGTCGGCGCCACGCATACGGCCGAGATCCCATTTGTCTTCAACACCACGCACAACATGCCTCTGCCCGATGGCAACTGCACCTTTACCGATGCGGAACAGGAACTCGCGGTCTCCATGAGCGAGGCATGGACTAGTATGGCCGCGTTCGGCCGACCCGGCGACGAGACTGCTTGGCCTCAGTGGACAAAGAACACCTCTGCCGGTGTCAATATCGATGAGAGCATGGTCGTGGGGACCGTGGACTTCACCAGCTGCCTATTCTGGGACGCCATCAATGCAAAGTCGCTCGAGATAGCCAACGCGTCTTGATCTTTCTCCTGTATATAATTGACTTTAATAAGCAATGAATGTAGTTTGTAGGCACTTTGGCGGCAAATACGAGCAACGTGCATCAACTCCCACCTAACCTCAATCCCTTCAAAGACACATTTCCTTCTATCATACATTACACATCTTTTTGACAATGTCTTACCATTTCTAATTGGCTTGACAAACCCCTTCGTCAATCAAATGCATATCCGGGTAGAGAGTCCAGCCCGGCGAAGTGGGGCTATAGAACAGGAAAAGGGATTCCGTGAGAGGGTTTACTTTAGAGGTCGAACTCCCGAGCCGCCAAAGACAATTTGGTCATGGATTGATCTCCCGTAACTTTCTTACCAGTTCTGTCGACGGTCAAATTCTTGAAAATAGTTCGTCATGAAGAAAGTCGCCATCACTAATGTCCTCATCTTTGACGGAGAGACCGTCACGGGCCCTGGCAGCGTGGTCATCGAGGACGGTTTGATAAGCGATGATGCAACGGGAGCAGAGATCATTGACGGAAGCGGTTGCATGGTCATGCCCGGGCTGATCGACACGCATGTACATATTGCCAATGAGTCCGAGCTGCGGAACTGCATCAAGTACGGTGTGACGACAGTCTGTGATCTTGGTGCCTATCCAAAACAGCTTTTTGAAAAGATGAAGAGCGTCAAGGGGACAACCGAATATCTCTCTTCCGGATTGGCCGCATTCCCACCCGAGAGCATGCACGCTCATTACCACGCAAAACTGGACAAGGACATGTCGCTCAAGCGGGAGGAGGACGTGGCCAACTGGGTCGCGGCTCGAGTGGCCGAGGGCGTCGACTTTATCAAGATCATTGCGGACGAGCCCGGCTTTAGTCAGACGTCCCTCGATCAGTTGGGCTCCGAGTCTAGGGCAGCGGGCAAGGTGACGATCGCTCATGGCACGCACTACACCGCGTATGAGAGGGGCCTGAAGGCTGGGTTTGATATCATGACTCACGTACCGCTGGACAAGACTCTAGATGAGGCGATTATAGACAAAATGGTGGCTCATCACACCGTTTCGTCGCCAACATTGGCCATGATGAAGCTCATGGTCGACAGCGATCATTTCACGCTTCCGGGCGCGGATTTTGGTAATTGTCTAAAGGGTGTCGCGGCCATGCACGAGGCGGGTGTGCTCATACTTGTCGGTACGGACTCCAACCTCATGGAGATGCCAGTCCACCATGGTTCGGGTCTGCATGACGAAATGACATTGCTGGTGGAAGCGGGTCTGTCTCCTATAGACGCATTGAAAGGGGCAACATCCCTCGCGGCGCACCATTTCAGGCTGAAAGATCGTGGTAGAATTGCCGTCGGTCTAAAGGCGGATCTCGTCTTGATCGAGGGTGACCCTACGAGGGATATCAGCGACTCAAGGAAGATCCGGGCAGTTTGGAAAGATGGTGTTGAACAACAAAAGGATTAATGAGCGTGGTGGATAGGAATATCAATCAGTCTTTGCATTCAGTCGCTTTGCATATTCTGGGATATTATAATTTTCTAGCTTCTTTGGAATCCAACCCTAGGCTAGGCGTTGTGTCGTGGATTGTGGAAGAGTGACCATAAGAAAATGAAGAGTCGGGACCGAAATGCGGGGATCGCCAGCTCTTATGATTTTGGCGTTGCATCCGATCTCGTGCAGAAATAACATGTAAATACCAACTTTGTAAGCAAAAAAATCTAGTATCGATTTTACGACAGTATACTGACTGCAGTCTTACGCATCAAACCTCACCTCGAAAGTACACTGTTAGCATGTCAACTTCAAATGCAGCCACAAGAGCATCTTGCCTATGCGGCGCCATCAAGTTCCAATACGCGGGCCCGCCCCTCGGCGTAGCGACCGAGCTATGTCATTGCGTCTCTTGCCAGAAATGGACAGGCAGCGCGTTTACATCAAACGTGACCATCGAGAAGCCTTTACTGGAAGTCCTGCAGGGTGAGCCGGCCCGGTATACCACAACGGGGCTCTCGGGAAACAAAATCCACTTTGTCTTTTGCGACGGATGTGGAAGCGGTCTCTGGAACGAGCCCGAGGCCACGCCGCGGTGGATCTGTATCAAGGCCGGGACAATTGATGATGCTTGGGTCCGGAGTCTGGGGACGGTGCCGCGACCCGGCGGTCAGCTTAGAGAAGACGGAAGTACTACGCCCGCAAGGCATGTCGATGTTGAGTTCTTTGTCAAGGACCGCGTGGGCTATCAAGCGGCATGTCCCGGGGCAAAGCAGGAAGAGAGGATGTAAAAGTGTGTTGGTTCCGACAGTCTCATTCTTCCGCTGGGTAGGTTTCGTCTCATAGGGGCCTTGGCTTTTGAGTCAGCCCTATGCCTGGTTCATACTAACACCATGACTGTGGCAGAGACAGACATGACGGAGCTTGTCTCAAATCATTGATGTAGGCGATCATTCCACAGCTCTCGCGCGTGCCAAGAGGTGACTGTTGTTTGAATTGAAGGACCATTGAGATCGTGCGAGCATGTATCAATCGACGAGAATCGCAAGTTTTCGACAATGATTGTAGATGATTGGTTCAAAAACGTGGCACGGTATAGATTTCTCACCCAAAACATCGCCTTCTGGTCCGTGGTGGTGATGGTTCATTATGACAATCAAACAAGGTTTGGCGCTACTCTATGACGATGGATACGAAGCCCGCCTACTCTTTGCTAATTATATAATAGTCATCGTCGCAAGCATTGGCCCTTCTCTAGCGTCTTGAAAAATACTTCAGACTACCAAGACGCCGATTGACTCAGTTGCAGACCTCCACTCACAAGTGCCGCGTTGCCGTCCCCATAGTCTAGACTCTAGGCACGAAATAACTTTTTTGTCCCTGATTTTGTCCAAACCTCAAGATACGCTTAAACAGCGAAGATGTAAACTCCGAACTCATCAATTATTTTGATACTTTGTATTTACTAATCGCCTTCCATATGGACGCTCACTCGAAACCATGGCGGATACTCAGTCCTGCGAATACCTCATCTACCACGGCGCCGTCGTGACAGCCAATTCGGACATTTCAGGGATAGGCGTCATATTGGCCTTTGTCCTGAGCGCATACATAACCTTTATCGCAATCTTCGCCGCCTACCTCTTTGGCCTCGTGGACGAGGAGCTGCTCAACGAGGTCGACCGCCGCCTCTTTCGGATCCGCCCGTACAAGGCCGGCGCCCACTCCTCGAGGGGCCGCAGGGCCAGGGTGTACAGATGTGTGCGCCAAGTTATCATTGTCCTGAGCGACCAGCAAATGTTCACCGGCATCGCCATCATGAGCGCAGGTTTTCGCGGCCTGCAGACCCGGGATATCTCCGTCTACCATTTTCAGATCGTGCTGTACCTGGCCTGGATGTCGAGCAGTGTGCATCTCTCGGCCGTGACACTGCTGGGGTCCTATCTGCGACGACATAGAGGCATCCTTCTGTGGCGTTTTGCCGGTATGCTCGTTCTCTTGGTCATGCTGATTGTCGCCCTCGTCCCGACCATCAGTAATGACTGGGGCATCTTCTGGTGGGACGGTATGCTCGAAAACAGAACCGGATGGGCCATTCCGGCGTACTGCTTCTGGGGCGAGTTGTGGGGAGACGGTGTTGGACCGGATGCGCCGTTGGGTTTCGTCATTCTCGCCGTCAGCTACCTGTGGAAGATGGGCGGACTGTTTGACACGACCACGGCAGCTTATCGTACCTATCTCAAGAATCCCATCGAGGACGCTATACTCAAGTCCTTGACGTACCCGGCCATCAAGTATCGCGACAGTGAAAGATCTTGGTTCTGGCTGTGGACTTTTCGGCTCATGCTCGGGGTGGCCCTTCCCACCATGGCCATCGTCGAGTGTGCGTCTTCTTTCGCCGCCTCCTTGTGGCTATCCTTGACTAGTCTTCTCTACGGGACTATTCAAATCTTCATTCCGCGCGAACAAATGATCCCATTGACAGGGTCTAGTGAGAGCTCTTGGGGTTTTGGACAATTGGTGCCGCTGATCCTGCTCATACAGCCGGTCGGAGTGCTCTTTGAGCATCTCTACTCCAAGCACAAGAGCAGTGAAAGCGAGCACGGAGACCACGTTGCTGCACATGACACTATTCGAGACGCGATAGAAGCAGCACCCGCGATCCCAGCCAGTTACAAGCCATCATTGTTAGGACTGCTAGTAAGCCGGAGCGACAAAGAGCTTGAAAAGGGTCACAGCAGACATGATGCCATTTGGAAGCTCCTGTACTCAAGCAAACTGTTTGCCTTGATGGTGTACCTCATCCAAGCGGCCATAGCCGCCATATGCGCAGTGGTCTTCTATTTTGACGTACTCACCATTGGCAACGTGCGTTCCGACAATTGGTCGTTGATATTAATCGCTCTTGCTGCATTCCTGGGCGCCGGGCTGTTATCCAGCATTGCGCTGGCGCCGTTGAGCGTGACTGGTCGGTGTCCTCGGAGCATGGATGGGGAGTTGCCGGTTGTTCGCGCCAACGAGAGACTCCTTGAATTATCGCACATAACTACGTGAATACTAAGCATCCGAAAAATAAATAATAATAATAATAATTATGTACTGGAAAAATTCCTCTAAGTATGTGTGTTCCAACGTCGCAGTTGTATCATCCCGCTCATCAATTGTGATAATCTCACTTTTGTACTTGGCATGTCGCTGTCGCAACCACAGACGCATCAGACTCGGAGGTTGCGGTCAAAGTAACCACGGCCGCATCAGCTGCATCTGCCGAATATGCCCTCACAGCGACCTTTGCGTCGGCCGAGGCCCCAAATTTGGCCGTCACTAACTCATTAGGCAGCTGTACAGTCCATCCGCCTCCCTCAACTGTAGCATTGAGGCGGTAGATGTCCGAGTCGATGTAAGAGGTAACATCATCTGGATGTCCGTTCTCGCCCTCGACATACGTTCCATTATTTGTCAAGGAGAACGTGCACAAGAGGCCGTCTGTAGTGGCGTCCTCGCCTTCTGCCGTCCCTGCAGCGAGAGAGACGCCATGGGTGCTGGGCCCGGCGATGCCAGTAACGGAGCGGACACCAATGGTGTACGACAGCACGCCAGTCTCATCACGGTTGATGTTGATGATGTAAAAGTGCAAATCATTCGCCTCATCGACATACTCAAACTCGCTGCCCGACCGCGTGCCGGCATGGAACAGGGCGTCCAGCAGCTGGCGGTAGTCGCCCAGGGTGATGTAGGCTGCGGTGCCGTTGGGGCGGTAGAAATCAATGAGCTCAATGTCCTGGGGGTTGGCGTCGATAACCCAGACAAAGGGCTCCGAGTCGAGCTCCTTGGTCTTGCTCAGCATGACGCCGTGGTCGGGCTGGAACGAGTCGGCGCCCATGCGGTCGACGACCTCGACGTGGTAGTGGTCGTAGCCGCCGCCGTCGCAGAAGACGTCGGTCTCGATGCTGCAGTTGGGCGACAGGTCGCCGCCGTTGTCCATGTTGACGCGCAGGCCGATCAGGCCGTCCTCGCCCGTGACGACGGCGCGAGCCGTGACTTCGGCCACGATGAGCCCAGAGTCGGTCAGCGCCTCGCGCGAGAGGTGCAAAATAGTTGTGTTGCTGATCAGTCCCAGCTGTGCCTTGTCTCGGACCGTGTGCAGACTTCCCATGGAACCTCCCTGGACCGCGGGGATCTGCCATCGAGAGTGAGGACCTCCAGGCCCGTTGAAACTTCCCCTGTCCATCATGGAGAACGGGCCCGAGTAGGCCCGACGAAGCGGCGATCCGTACGGGTTGTTGTAGTTATCGCCAATATCGAGAAGGTGACTGAGCTCGTGCGCATACGTCGACATGCCCGAGCTCTCGGCCTGCGTCGACGACCCGCCCCCGGCATTGGGCCACTCGTTGGACGCCGCCGCCCACGACGTCCACTCGACGTAGCGCGTCTTGGCCCAGTTGGTCGCATTGTCGGCCACGCCGGCGGGCGGTCCAAACTCCTCGGGCACGTCCTCCTTGGTCAGGAACTTCATCTCGCCAAACTCCTGCCATGTCGACGACTCGTCCTGGCCCGCCGAGAGGATGAAGACGAGCTCGTACGAGTCGGCCGTGTCGTTGCCGACGTCTGCGCGCCACAGAGCCAGCGCGTCTGTGCGAATGTCGAGGTTGCACGTGCCCGCTTCGGGGCAACCGCCCAGGTTCATGTCGGCCGAGATGCCGTACTGGTAGGCCAGAGACGGCATCTCGTAGGCGCCAAACACGGTCAGGTCGACTCCATATCTACCGTGAGAGTCGCCCATCCAGTATTCGTGGAGCGTGTGTCCATTGTTGATATCATTCGGGGTGTTCAGCAGATCCCGGTAGTAGGCCGGCACCTCGTCTCGAGACAAGCCCGACACCAATGGCAGCGGATTGCCGTAAATGGTGGACTCGGCCGCCTGGGTAACCACAAAGGGCCGGTCCGAGTAGTCAATCGTCACCAGGGCAATGTTGAAGTTGCGCTCCGATCCCGTCTGCGCGGGGTCGCTCCAGTTTGTCCCTGGCGGCGAGACGAAATCCGCCCACGTCATGTTGTCCGGGTTCACCCAGTTCTGAGCATCAAGCACAGCAAACGGGGTGGAGGCGAGCTTCTTGCTCAAGGCCACCACCTCGGAGTCTGCTACAGGCGCGGCATTGGATTTGTTGGTAGTCAGAGTCACGAGAGCTCCGAGTGACGCCTGAAGGCGATAAGTCCAACGAGTCGGCCCCATGATTGTCTCTAGCTATCCAAACTTCAACAACTGTACAACCAGCTCAGGAGACTGCGACAGACGCAGAGAGGCGGCGAGAGGCACTCGAGGACCATTTTGTAGTCTCCGATCAAGCCGAAAATGTTTGCTTCATCGTAATACGGCGCTTAATTGCGGCACGGCAGAGTGTGCAGAACATTATTGCCTGAAAAAGACATGCCAAGACAAACTAATCTGAGGTGATCACCAGTGGTGCTACCACCTACTTATAACACGAGTTTAAAGTATGTTCTGATCAGATAATACAGGCAGCGCCTCATCTCCGAATGGACGGCTACAAGTCACCGATCTAGAAGCCCCCTGCCCTCAACTGTCGACCTTCCCATCTGGGTTAATTCTATCAGACGGCGAACGCGGGGCGAGGCTTGGCTGCAGGGCCGAGAACTGCCCCGGCTTTATTTGAACTACCAAATTGAAGAGAACAATTCTCAATTGTCTGTTATCGAAAATGCTATGAATCATCATTCTAGTAATAATTAATCGAAAGGACTCTTCCATGCTCAAGGTCAAGTCGGGGATATTATAGGGACCGAAGTTGTCCCAAGGTGGGCGCTCATCAGCCTGTAGCCAATGCCATCATTCCGTCTCACTTTTGGCAGCAGAGTTCAACGATTTGCCTGCATCCAGTTGCTTGCAGTATGGGTGGTTGCGGGAGCCGGTAGGGCAGACTTCTTCGCTTTCCTGCGTGATTTCCAGCCAGCGTGGTTGGAGAATACCATGTCGGAACCATCAACGTCGTCGCCTCGAACGAATGCCTTGTGACGATTCAGTGGGATGTGGTTGACCCGGTAGTCCCAGATAGCCGCATACATGACACGGTATGCTGCGAACCCAAACATGATCCCAATAATGCCGCCTGCGACAATGTCATACCAATTATGACTTTGATCCACAGTCAGCAGTCCACCGACCAATGTTGCACCTAGAATGGGGATGAATATCAGAACCAACTTCCACATGGCAGGTTGGTGGTTCGAAAAGACCTTGAGCTTGGCATTGAGGTACAGGAACAAAAAGACCATGCCAGAAAACATGGTGCTTGTGTGACCGCTGGGGAAACCTTGGATAGCGTTATCCAGAGACGCTTTGTCCTTGGTTCTGCAAACATCTCGCGAAAACATGTATTCCTGGTAGCCGACACCATTGAGACCAGAATAGTCGAATGGCCCGCGATGCAGGACCCTCTTGATGTCTGGATTGCAAACGTGGTAAAAGAAGGGGCGAAGACCGCCTACCAGCCACTTGAGAGTTACCTGAAAGGCAGAAGACAAGGTGACAGCATATAACACGCCAAATATACCATTGCTGATGTCCCAGAAGCTGCGTACTCTGATTTGTGCCAGGAGTATAATGGTAATCGGGATGAGCAGGGCGAGAACACCAGCCAATCACGATGACACAAACTGGCGACGGTACGGATATGCGAATTGAGGGTAGATGACCTCGCTACCATCTCTGATCGTGAGTGGGAACCTGAGGATCAATAGGTGTCAGCTTCTTGTATCTTGCGCGGAGGAAATGATCTGGCGAAGCTGCGGGTTTTAAGAACAGCAGGAGACAATTTAAACAGAACGTGGTCCAAACAACTCACGTCCGCGTAAGTGCTGGACCGGCCCGAAATACTGCCAACGCATAACCATAGATGATGAGTATCGTCAAGATGTCCACAATGGTGATCTTGAGCCATTGAAAAAAGGTTGGACGTTTGTCGACGTTGTATGTTGTCGATTTTGCCACTTTGCGCGATTGATCCATGGTGAGAAGAAATGTTATGGCCGTTTCGTTATGGGAAATGATAATTGTTTTCAAGCATGTATGATTATTCCAGGGAACGCCAAGCAAGTCTGTGTCGAGGCCAGGATATGTGAATAATTACCTGGCAAATGGGCAGAAGCCGAGAGCATGTTATGGTCATTACCTGTGGTCAGCTCTGCGCGGTCAAGCATCATTCTTTCCCACAGACTACACAAACGAGAAAAATGTAGCATCACGTCACTCCTAGTTAACGCAGCTCGTCGTAACTACCAGATTAAACAGCACTGTTACTCGGTCGTCATTGCGCCATGCCAATGGATTGTCTATCTGCAAACAGATCGCAACGGCAACCCTGTTCATCAAGGCCGAGGTTCAGAAATGGACAAGACAGCATCAGCTCTCCTTTCCATGGCCTGATAATAGTTGACGCGCGGGTGTTCACGTCTGCCCAAATGATAAATTCTCATCTCCAGGCGAAGTTATATGCTGCTATTTAGTTGACGATGAATACTGTAAATGAACGGTTTTGCCGTCACTACACTGGCAATAATGGCGCTCGTGGATGTAGTTTTTCCCATGACGCAACTTTACGGAAGGACTTTGGGGCGTGTTACACAATACAGATAACAAACCACGAGATCACTTAAAAGACACAGTGGGCGGTAATCATAAATCATCGGCAATAAACAGACCCCTTTTTGGTATATATAATGGACCATCTCACTCAATAGTGTATGGCCATCTTCCTATAAATACAGTCCAGTTTCATAATAGCATTGCAAGTCATAACGTGTCATGTCGTCCCTCATTTCGTGATCCCAAAGCCGATGCCGCAGATGCAAAAGCCGTTCCAAACCAAAAACCGATCGTCCAAGCGCCTTGAGCTGGCATCAACCAGAAGCACAGCTCTCATTCCAACAAACCAGATCACCAACAAATGCAGCCATTCGTTACTTGATGATCTTGCCGTTCCCGGGACTTCCTGTGTTCGTCCGTTTTCTATCCCTCGTCCGCGTCGTTAATGTTGGAAAAATTGAAGTCGAAACCGAGGACAAGGCCTGGTCCGATAGAAATATACCTCTTCCTCCGGTACTTAATTACAAATAATATATGGTCTTTTCTTCGAAAGTGTAGAAGTCATGCCGAAGGTTTTGCATGAGTTGAGAGTGAGTTCAAGAGAGAGGCGAGATTCACGCCTGGTCTCATGGGCCTTGGACAATATCCCGAAGCGCCCATCGCCAGGCATCACTGTCGCGTCCGTCTGTGTTGATCCATCTCTCACACTTCTTGCGCCATCTTTCTTCTTCCTCTCGCTGACGGCGGATGAATTCTGGCCCAACGTCGAATTCCTCTCCGACGAGCCACTCACTGCCAACATCGCTGGCGCGAGCTTGGCCACCTTCACCGCTGTTATCGTGCTCCTTATCTTCTAGATCAGGAATATCCTTGAAAGGATCTTCGTCGTCGAGAGCATCGAATCCCGCAAGAGGGTCGTCTTCATTACTGCCAGGTGCTTCAATCCAGCGGAAGTGTACGGGATCAAAGACCATGTTGCCTTCGCGTTTGATGCCATTTGAAGCACCCATATTGGTGATTAGATATGGACGAGGAGTTGTCATGCTCTCCTTGTCACGGGTCATGTTTGGTGACGTCGTTCCCATTGTGGGGGTAGTCACTGGAGGATCAAATGCGTTTAGAACAGTTTCGTTTCCTTCCCATTTGCAGGTGTCTGGATTATAGGTCATGCCGTTGATAACTAATTCATGGTTAGCAAGATATAACAGACGAGAAGTAAGCGGATTGCAAACCTTTGGTATCCTTGGCAGCATTCATGTTGGTAATCAAATGTGGTTTGAGTTGAGGAGGTTTTCTGCTCTTCTTTGACCGTATAGAGCCATGTGGAAGGTGAGGAGCCCTTGATGATAATTGAGCCACCCGTTGGGTTGGTGGTGGAGCTGCCGCTGTCGTCGGAGGTGCACGTTGTGCCAGACTCACTTCTCTAGCTTTGCGACTGGCTGCAGTGTCCCGAGCGAAATGAGGCAGGTTGTCAGCTCTGGCAGGCGAGAAAGCAGCGGCCAGGGCTGGACCGTTGCGCTCCGGCACTATGGTGCCAGGCATCTTGTTTCTGACAGTGTTGCGATCCCGTGCTGCGACGGGCTGTTTGACGAATTTGGACTCGGCGTGGGCAGAGGTTGGCAAATCATCAAAGGCATCTAGCTCAGTGCCATCGCCGAATTGCTTCACCCGGCGGGGCTTGCTCAATTGTTGCCAAGGCTCGGCGGCTATCTTCTCGACAGGATGGAGTCTGCGGGGGCTCGGTGATCTCATCACTGGTCTAGTCAGGGTACGGGACAATGGTCGAGTCTGCGGGCCGACATCCGAGTCATGCCGACGGAGCAGGCGAGAAGAAGGTTTGGTGGATACATGATGCGACTGGGAAGATCCGGATCCGGCGGGCAAAAAGGGCCTGCGCGCTTGCGCTGCACTTCCCTGGTACGATGGTGCTGCCTGGTTGCGATCGACGGGAGTCTTTGGTCTGAAAGGCTGCTGAAATTGCGATCGATAGGTCTCGGTCAGGGATGTCGGTCGTTCAAATCGCGAACTTCCAGGTCGCGCTGGGGATTCGCCTGACTTGATCGCTGGGAGAGACCTCTTAAATCGGAGAAGTTGAGCATTCGTCGTCGTAGACGACTCATTCCTAAGGGCGCCAAGTGAAGTTTTTGAACCTAGCTCTCTTCTCCTCGGCGTGGAAGGTTGAAATGAGGACGCGGAAGATGGGGTTGCGGGAGAGACTATACTAGAGGTCGATGAGGTAGCAGAGTGACCACCAAGTCGGGACTGCGACCTCCTGGACGGTCGGTAGGGGACAGGGCCACCACTCTCCGAAACAGTCTCCAGAGAAGATTGAGTATGCGAACGCTCATGGTGACCTCCCGCCGGGCGCGGCAGACGTGACGGCTGCGCAGGGACTGGTTTGTTGGAGATGGTTACAGAAACCGAAGCTTTGGGTCTTGCTGGACTTGACTGCCGAGTCTCTTTGACTTTCACATTGCGATGTAAGCTCAATTTCCCCGAGCCGAAGACGTCTCCATCCTCAAATTCAAGACCGTCCAGATCGTCTTCTTTCTCTGTCATTGGAGTTTCCGGGATTTTCTTGAAGGGGTCGACGCTTCTGCTTGCAGAAGAGGGACGTTCAGGCGATGCGCTTTGCTTTCGTAGCATCAACCTCTCATTGAGGTCTAGCGGACCGATTGGGAGGATCAGACCATCCAAGGCATCATCCTCACTTTCAGCTGTAATGGAGCTCGCTATGCTTGGGCTCATTGCAGAGGCATTCGAACTGCGCGTAGAGAAGACTTCTCTGCGGGTTCCCCCGAATCGCGTCCCTAGGCTACCTTCACCCCAGTCAAAGTCGTCTTCAGTTTTGACACTGGGTGTCCTGGGAATTTCCCTGCGGCTACTCAGTTGGAGCGTGCCATCCGTAGGTAGCTCGAGGTGCATCTCAAAGTCATCCTCTGATTCCTTCTTTCGAGGCGTAGGTGGCGTGACGAGGGACAGCGGCTTGTAAGCAGCCGGGAGTCGGGGAGGTTGTTGGAATTTAGGGGCTCTGATAGTGTCGCCGCCATCTCCAAAGACATCGTCATCGTCATCGTTATCCCGGAATCTATCCAACGTAGATGCCGGTGATGATGTAGGTATAATATTCTCCTGTAGGTTTTCCCTCTTTGGGGATCTGTAGATAACAGCCGATTTCATCAACCTTACCGGGCTCGCCGTCAAAGTGCCACTAACTTGGCGCAGAGTCTCCGGGTATTGTGAAGCATCTTGGGGCTTGATACGGAGAGCGGTGCCGGCCTTGGGGAGCTCAATCTCATCACCCCAATCCTCGTGGATGATTTTCTGGACTTTCCTGCCTCCTAGTCTTTTGATAGTGCCTCCCATCAACGCCGACGGTGGCACATTCTGCGGGATCGGGATTCCAGCATGTTGTACGGCAAAGATGGCATCCATGGTCGACTTCTCATCCTCTCCGGCTAAATGGACCTGCCGGTCGTCGTCTCCAAATAACGAGTCCCTGTCTGACCGAAATGATGTGTGGCTGTCTCGTCTGCCTGGGCGGCTTGATGCATGTGTCGTTGAGCCACTTCGAAAGGACAGATCATCGGTATCAATCATGAAGTCGTCGTCGTCCCAGTTCTCCACCTCGTCCTCCACGATATTTCTTGGTTTAAGTTGTAAAGCCATGATGTCTGCAAGAGCCAAGTTGCTGAAGAATGGGCGAATTTATGTGTTTGAAAAGTTGTGTGTTTCCTAACGATTGACTTCGGGTCAAAGATATTTGTGTGTTGTGTATTGTTGTCGTTTGTCGCGCTGTTACTGCAATGGCCGTCATGTGAAGCGCCTTCTTTAGGCGTCACAAGTACAAAATCGGGACGAGGCGTCGCAGTCGTGCGCCCTCGAAACGGCTCCCAGCAACTCAACACGGCGATTCTAGTCAGCGTCGATAGACCATGTTCACTTCGAAAAATCCCGTCCAGTTCCGTATCGCATGCTTAGTGACCAGTCGCAAAAATGGTTGAGCGTGGGTCTGTGAGTGTCAAAACGCGCGCGCTTTTGCACTACTAATTGAACCCCTGCAGTGACGGTTGCGATTGCGAAAGTTGATGTCTGTAATCAATCCTCCAGAGTGTGTTCCAGTCCCGTTCGTGTAAAGAGCTGCAGGCGAAATGCAATTGATCTGATGATGATGGTCGAGGAGGGTTGTTGTCGTTGTCGCGGCAATGAATTGTTGGGAGGTGCTGGATATGGTGTGCACGTCGTTAAAGGTGAGGCTTTCTTAGTGTCGAACAACAAAAGCCAGGCTTATGGTTTAGAGGCGCGGAGTAAGGATATCAAAGTTTGCTGCTAGATTTTGGTGTTGAAGCAAGAAACAGGAAGTGTGTCGATCCATAGACCAGAGTGCTATTTCGTCAGAGAATCCTTTGCATCGAGATGGCCGGTAGTCAGGTCACTGCGGTCAGTTGTGTGTGTGGACGTCTGTTCTATTCGTGGATCTTGCTTCTGGAAGGCTGGGGGGTCATCAAAAATCGTAGACGAGAGAAAAGAGCTCTTCGGTGGTGCTAGGTGAAGCGGGATGGCTGGTCGTGCACTGGCCAGTTTTCTTGGAGATCGGGGTCCTTCGTCAGCTCCTCCATTTTGAAATCCTTGTGCCTCCACAGTGGGCATCATTGCACCCACTTTGACCAGCCCACTGGAATTAGCACACCTAGTGTGATGTGTGAAGGGACAGCCCTTGGCGAGCTTGGGCCAGTTGCGCCCCCAAAATGCCCGCGAGCTGCCCCTCTCTAACAACTCTTTCCAGTGGACAGAACAATCCGGAGGCGGGCATAGCGGACACCTCGAGGGCAATTACTACTGGATGTAAGCACTGTAAAGCCACTGTAAGCACTGTACACTTGCAGCCTAACCACATTGCATATGATCTGTTCCTTTCTGTTCTGCTGCGTACCTGCCTGCCCCTGTGCTTGTGGTGCCCTGTGCTCATGTGTACATAGTACTGCTGCTGCTTTGCTTGCCCCTCCCTCCCCCAACTCCAAAAAAGCAAGATTTCGCCTGGCAGTTTCTCACGTGGCATGAAAAACAACACGAACCAATGGGAAACGTCCCCTTTGCTGCGGTTCTCACCATTGTCGCCAACCTGACGCGGTTGGACGCGTTCAGACTTGATACCACAACACATCAAAGCATACATTACCACGGGATGGAAGCAATAAGGACAGCAATGCTCTCCTTCCCGATGTTTCACTTGTTCCCATCCATGTTGCCATGTAGGAAATACCGGCTTGATTTCTTCTTCCGGAGCGATCACATTCAACGTCAGAAGTGACTGAATATTTGCTCGTGTCAACATTCGAGGGCCACCTTTCATCTCGCTTGATTGTCATGCTAGTTCATATGACATAGGCACCATAATACGAGCGGTTGGTCAAGTTTGCATCTAGCCTTTCCTTTCCTTCCGATGGTCAGCACATGATTTTCCTCTAGGCTCCAACGTATTGTGGCAACTTTTGGTCCCTGAAAAAAAGAGCTCTTGAATGGCTGCTTTTGCTCCGGTTGCCGTGCCACGCGAGCCGCGCAGTATCTATTGTGGTATTATACAAATTCAAGTGGATAGATGATCTTCACCCTAGATCGCCTTGACTCGTGTCTATCGCCGTCCAGAACTGCTATTTCATTTCGTTAGTCCATCTCTAGCTTGTTGCTTAGGCACTTCTCAAGGCGGCAGTAGGGGACTGGTGCCTTGCAGCTGCCTAGCGGCACACGAGCACCTCAGTGGTCCGTGGCAGAAATTCAGTCGTGACAACCACAAGGAACAGCCCAATTGATAATTGGATACAATTGTTTCATATTCTCGTCCAGATCTTCAGAATAAATGCACTTCTTCTCTCTTTGATGCTGTCGTCTGACCATCGGCTGCGTCTTGCATAGTTATTGTTCTCCCGGTTTCCTTGTTGCCGGCACTTCCTAGCAAGCACTCTGGAGCTGTTGTTGCAATTTCACCTTGTACGCAACCTAGCTCCGTCATCCCCATCCGCCAAAATTACTATTGACTGACCGTTGATCACCGCAATATTAAACCCGGACTATAACCTCTCCACACCCAGGCCAATACACCATCTTACAGGACGCTGAAACAGAATTTTCATTTACTGATCCCGGAATTCGTCTAGAGAGAAAAGATTATCCTCTCTTAGGCAAAACGACCGTCCGATAATCTGAAAAGCTCGACCGCGACGGACCTTTCGGCAACGCGCACTAGCCTCTGACCTGCCAGCCGCCTCGCCTCACCTCACCTCGAACTTGCCACTCACTTGCCTGCTCGGCCGTCGGCTGCGCCCCCGTTCTCGCCATAATGACTGACCACAACCTTGTGTTGCGATATCCCGTTTCAGACCGGCCAGAAAATTCCTTTCTCCTTGAGGTGATTCCAACCGAAGGGTCCAAGAATGCCTTGAACCTCAAATTGGTGGGTACCGAAGGCGAGAAGCCCTATGTGGTAAAATGTGAGTGAGTTGTGATTTTTGATGCATTATTTTTTTTTCCTTGTCAACCCCCAATTATGCTCCGAGCGTAGGATCGCCGGTGGTCTCTCTTCCGCTTGATTCCAGATCCCGGCAGCGTATATGTCATATTGTTTGCCAGGTTGTCCTTCGGGATATTGCAAACCCTCGCGTTGGCAATCTTCCGTCTCCCGTTGTGGATCTCTCTTAGTTCTAGACCCTGAAAATGGGTGGTGCTGTCAGGAACAGAGTAGCTGACATACCCTGATTTTCGTTTCATGAATTAGTACGTCATCAGCGAGTTCAAGAGTGGAAAGCCTCCCCTGGTCATTGCACCGATGACGAGTGGGAGCAGATTCTGATCGCTACCTTGATCGAGACATCGAGCCCTCAAGGCAAAGACATCGAGGTCAAGGTGGAATTAGGAGTGGGCAAGGACAATAAGTCAACTGCCAATCTGATATTCCGCAAGAATCTCTCTGGTATCACCGTAAGTGCTTATATAATTTTGTGCCTATGATGTCATTACTGAATGTCACATAGCAACGGCTTGGGTCTATCGAACTCAAAGAAAATGTGAACGAATTTGTAGATCCCTTTCAATGGTGTGTCAACGCCATCGGTGATCATGCCAAAGTCGACAACGACTTGGCCGCCGCCACGGCAAAAGCAGCCGAGTTGGAGAAGACCACCAATGAGCTCAAGGCACAGCTGGAGGACCTTCTCAAAGCCAAAGATGATGACGAGCGCCAGCTCCTCGAAAAGTTTCGCGACTTATTGAATGAGAAGAAGCTCAAGATACGGCAGCAACAGCGACTGCTCGCTTCAGCAGAGGTAGACCCGGAAAAGCTACAGAATGTTGGCGCAAGCCAGAGTACTCTACGAAAGGCCAAGGCATCACGCAACAGTAAGCGCAAAGCTGCTGAAGAGGAGCCTGATGACGTCAGTGACGATGGCTTCGACCAAATGGATGTCGACGAGCCAGTCAAAGTCAAAGATGAGTCGGACAATGATTCGGAAGACCATGACAACTTAGATGACCGCCAAACAACTGAAGACGAGATGGGTGACGCGACTGCCAGCGAAGCTGAGGACACAGATGAGGAAGCACAGCCAGCCCCTAGAGCAGAGGCAAAGCCGCCCGTCAAATCAGCTGCGACTAGAACCACCAAGGCTTCAGCATCCAAGAGCACTAGATCGAGGAGAACCCGTGGCGAGACATCACCCTCGGATGCGGAAGATGAGAATGAGGATTCGGCACCGCCACCACCGCGTGCTCTACCAGTCCAAGGCAGGAGACGATCTCCTGTGACAACCCAGGCAGCGAACAACGACGATACAGAAACAGATGATGAGCTATGATAGTATTTGATGCGCAAGCGCAACTGCATCGGATTGGACAATGCATGAGTTTGGTGTAACAGGTTTGGAAAAACAAGGTTGAGATTAGCGCTATATATTTGAATGCTGACTATACATTTTAATCTTTATCCTCATTCAAGCTGTCATTTATCGGCGGTCATCCTTGGCAAACTTGTCGTTCCAGAATCCTCTGTAGTGCTTTTGCTTTCCAATCTCCGAAATGGTCTCAACTTCCTTGGGCGTGAGCTTGAAGCTCGGCAGCTTCCTCAAGTACCCCTGGAGACGCTGCTCATTGGCACTCGTGGTGATGGCGACGATGCCTTGGTCCATGACCCAGCGGAGGGCGATATCAGCCGGGCTGACACCGTACTTCTTGGCCAGCTCGGCGTACGTGGCGTCGAGCGGGCCAGGCGAGGCCTTGGTGACTGCGCTCAAGGGGCCGTAGGACGAGATGGCAATGTTGTTCTTGCGATGGAACTCGACCAGGTCGCCGTGCTGGAGGTACGGGTGGTACTCGATCTGGTTGATGGCGGGCGGGATGCGGGCGGTCTTGAGGATGACCTCGAGGTCGTCCTGCAGAAAGTTGGACACGCCAATGGACCGGGCCTTGCCCGAGTCCTTGATGGCCTCCACCTGGCGCCAGACCTCCTGGAGCTCCTCGGGCGTGTCGGCCAGGTACGGCGCGTGCACGAGGTACAGGTCCACGTAGTCGAGCTGCAGCTTCTTGAGGGACAGCTCAAAGGCCTTTTGCACGTCCTGCTTCTTGGTGCCGTGGAGCTTGGTCGTCACGTACAACTGCTCACGGGGCGCACCAGCATCCTTGATGGCGAGACCCAGCTCCTCCTCGTTGCCATACACTTGTAGGAATTAGCATGGTTCCGTATTGCAGATATTTATGCATGTTCATTCAGGGGAAATGATATCATCGTACCTTCAGCTCCATCGAGGTGGTAGTAACCGTTCTTGACGGCCATGACGGTCAATTTGACAATCTCCTGGTCTGGCTCAGCAGTCGGCTGGCTCTTATACCGAGCTGTTCCGAGGCCATAGGCAAACTGATTGAGGACATGAGCACTTTGAACATCATCGAGAATAACAGGCAAGCATGCAGATATGCAGGTATGTGATACTGACCATGGGAATTTGGTTGCCATCGTTGAGCTTGAGGAAGGGAATGTGGCCTGCCTGCTTCGGGGCGGCACCGGAGGCATCCGGAGTGAACGAGGACGGGATGGAGTTCATCTTGTTGGGGAGAATTTTAGCACGAAGGGGCATACTGGAAAAATGGTGGAAGGCAGAGCGGGAGGCGTATATAGTCTTATACTTCTGGGCGGCGGCGGGAAACACGGCGGCTACCCGAGATGCAGCAGCTGGACGCAGAGTAAAGAATCTTAAACTCAAATGAGTAAATTCCTTAGCAGGATGCATGAGAGGCCAAACTTGTTTCGAGCTGAGCTGGCTCGAAATTCAGTCAACTACGGGGCAAGCACCGGGGCGGAGACGAATGGGATTTACCAATCGGCACATCGGACGGGAAGAAATCAATGATCAGCTCTTGGTCCAGGTGGTGTGTAGTAGTGGGAATCTTCAGCGAGATAATCGCCTAATAATGGAGTACCCATCCTACTGCAGGGTCTCTCTTTTGATAAATCACAGTTGTCCAATTGCGCCATGTCTCTTGCGTATGATGGATATACTCGCGCGGTATACCCCACCAACTAGGAGAAATGACTCAGGTGCTTGTATTTGGGCGCCCCCGTCGGCTCGGTGACGAGACTCCGTGCTCGGATAACGAGAATGATCATACAATAACAGCAAGCCCATCAGTCATCCTATACTGCTCATGTAAGCTCACCTACGAAACATTCTCCCGATCATATCATACCAAGCTATACTCGCCAGGCTCTGTACCACCCTGGACATCCAATGGATGGGTTTGCAATCTCCCATCAAGGCAACATGGGAGTGAATGCATATCATGGCGGGGTAATGTTGTGCATGACGTTACATGGTAAGTACCTTTTCGGCGACAACACAATTGCTATGAACTCGGGTCTGTCCGGTCTGAAACTTTGCGATCTGGAGAATTGGAAAACCGTTGAAAGTCACCGTTGAAGAAAATGGAACCACGATAGCTTCAATCTATCATTTTGTGATCTACAGCTATTCGTATCGCGTCTTCACAAAGATTGATAAGATTCCAAAGGTGGACCTGAATCGCCGGCTATCCGGGGTACAGTAGCTTCCCGAGAGTGGGAGCTCCAGCTCCAATTGTACCGCTTTTTATCGCCACCACGACGACTTTTGGTTGGTGATGTGATGCGGACGTCTTTGCGCATCATCTTAGGAATCATTTTTTGTTCGGACGACATTTCCTAGAATAATGATCGCCATCCAGCGCCCGAATGAACCAATGTCGTCTTTCTTAATATAATCATTCAGCATACTTGAGATTTCAAAGAAGCGAGCTCTCTCTTTTATCTCTTTTCAAACCACACCATATGCTATCTCGTCAATTACTGCGGCGAGGTCCCCCACCACAGATTCACCTGCGAGCTTGTAGACGGCTGTCCCAAATGGCCGCGCAGACATCCCCGGCCCCGGCCAACGGGAACACGGCCTCGTCGTCTGGCAGGTCCATCAACGATATCCCCAAGACCTGGAACTTCACCTCCAAGCTCCCTGCCGATTCCGAATACGCAACGCCGGCCAACTCGCACAAGACTCCCCGCGACCAGATCGGCCCTCGGCAGGTCCGCGATGCCATCTTTACCTGGGTGCGCCCCGAGGGCGACAAGAACCCTGAGCTTCTCTCCGTCTCGCCCGCGGCACTGAGGGACCTCGGCATCGATGCCGCAACAGCGCGCAGCGATCCGGACTTTTTGAACACCGTGGCCGGCAACAAGATCCAGGGCTGGGATGAGGAGAAAGGCGAGGGCGGATACCCATGGGCACAGCTATACGGCGGCTTCCAGTTCGGACAGTGGGCGGGCCAGCTAGGCGACGGGCGGGCGATCAGCCTGTTCGAGATAACCAATGCAGAGGGCACGCGGTACGAGCTGCAGCTCAAGGGCGCGGGCCTGACGCCGTACTCGCGCTTCGCCGACGGCAAGGCCGTCCTGCGCAGCAGCATCCGCGAGTTCGTCGTCTCCGAGGCCCTGCACGCCCTGGGCATCCCCAGCACGCGCGCGCTGAGCCTGGTGCTGACACCGGGGGTAAAGGTGCGCCGCGAGACCCTCGAGCCCGGCGCCATTGTCTGCCGGTTCGCGCAGAGCTGGCTGCGCCTGGGCAACTTTGACATCCTGCGCGCCCGCGGCGAGCGCGACACGGTGCGCAAGCTCGCAACCTACATTGCCGAGGACGTGTTTGGGGGCTGGGAAAACCTGCCCGCGAGGCTGGACGACCCGGCCAAGGCCACCACCTCCCCAGAGCCGTCGCGGGGCGTGCCCAAGGACGATATCCAGGGACCCGACGAGTACGCCGAGAACCGCTTTACGCGGCTGTACCGAGAAATCGTGCGCCGCAATGCGCTCACCGTGGCAAAGTGGCAGGCCTACGGCTTCATGAACGGCGTCCTCAACACGGACAATACGTCCATCTTTGGCCTGTCGATAGACTTTGGCCCGTTTGCCTTTATGGATAACTTTGACCCTGCATACACGCCCAACCACGACGACTACATGTTGCGGTACAGCTACCGCAACCAGCCCTCCATTATTTGGTGGAATCTCGTGCGCCTGGGCGAGTCTCTTGGGGAGCTCATCGGGGCTGGTCCCAAGGTGGACGATTCCACATTTGTCGAAAAGGGCATCGAGGAAGAGCTTGTAGAAGAGCTGACCTCGAGGGCCGAAAAGGTCATCATGCAGGTCGGCGAGGAGTACAAGCACGTTTTCCTGTCAGAGTACAAGCGCCTCATGACTGCCCGTCTCGGCTTGAAGAACTTCAAAGAGAGCGACTTTGATGTCTTGTTCTCCTCGCTTCTGGATACCATGGAGGCGCTCGAGCTCGACTTTAACCTGTTCTTCAGGAGGCTAAGCGGCCTCAAGGTGGCACACCTGGATACCCAGGAGAACCGCGAGGTCAAGGCGGGCGTCTTCTTCTACAAGGACGGCCAGGGTGTGTCGGCGCCCAGCGAGGAAGAAGGCCGGAAACGCGTCGGCGAGTGGCTGGGCAAGTGGCGGGAACGTGTCGTTGAGGACTGGGGCGAGTCCGAAGCCGCAGACGAGGAGAGACGGGCAGCCATGAAGAAGGTGAACCCAAGCTTTATCCCTCGCGGCTGGATCTTGGACGAAGTGATCAAGAGGGTGGAAAAGGATGGCGAGCGGGAAGTCCTCGATCGCATCGTGTGGCTCGCGCAGCATCCTTTCGAGGAGAGCTGGGCTGGCAAGACTCTGGACGGAGTTGATTATACAGGTGATAAGGAAGAGGAGACGAGATGGATCACTGAAGTACCCAAGGCAAAGAGGGCACTTCAATGTAGTTGTAGCTCATAGATCTAAACTAGCAGCACAGTCTATCATTGTTACGATGGCATCAATATTGTCAAACATGATTCATTAATACTTGATGATGCAAGAGGGAATATTGAATTATAGAAAACAAAGCATCCAGTATTTGTCTGAGTCACAAGCTAATTGACATTGTCAGATAAGATAAATCACCAGAAATTATGAGGACTTTTCCCAAACATCAGTACCATCCAATCAGACTACTATAATCCCGTCGGACACTGTTTCAATACATCATTCTCTTTTAATTTTGGCTTCTCACTTCACTCGATATGAGTGCGGTGCAGCCACAAGTCCCGTTTTCGCTGCCAAGGCTTCAGAAGTAACACAGATTTGTAGGTGTAAAGATTTTTTATTTGATCACCATTTTATATTCGCAAAACTTCTGGGAGGGCCTTTGTTTGCTTGGGTGTGGCATACACGATTTGTTTGGCAGGGTTGTGAGGGATGATTCACTGCAATATTAGCCCTCTCAAGGGCATTCAAACAATTCACCTACCTGCCTATAAGCTACATCAGTGATATGTAAGGCTTTGCTGCACATGCGGTCATGCACACTATCTCTGCATCTTCCAGTCGCTCTCAGCACTCGTAAAAGGGCTGAGGCTGACCTGCTTCTAGTTGCATAGGACTCCGCCGAAGAGAACACCCAATCAGAGGTTGACATTCTGGCAGGCATATGCATTTGCCACGCATACCTAAGTTGTAACAAGCAGTTAAGCCCTAGTAAATGGCGCCTTTCACTGCAATTTTAGCTCTTACGAACGGCATCACTAGCATGGCACGTTTGGATCAATCCCGGAAGTCCACAACCAAATACACCAGTCGTTTCACCTCTCGCGATTCCGCCATGCTGTCGTTTGAACAATTTTTTCTTCCCAGCAGACGTGCTTTCGTGAGACTCCTTGAGCACTGCTAGCTCTCGAGAAACGCGTTGTATAGACTAGGTACCATCTTACAAGCATTCAAAAGTATGCATGATGGCCTCAGACACCAAAACCGGGACTGAAAATATCATCAGGTTCAGCCCTCTTACAAACCTTGGAAAGATAAAGACTCAGAAATGGACGCGGAACGAACGCCTTGACGTTTGGTTAGGCTTGTAGTCGGGAGGTAAATGGTAGAAGCTATCTGCCATATGATCAAGGTTTGTTGAAGGAGGTTAGCAAAATCTGGATTGATGCATTTGTAAACGTCCATCACGTTCCGCAGGACCAAATTTCCCATGTGCTTTTCAGCCGTTCTCGAGTGTTCTTGTCCTCGGTAGTTCCGGCCAAGTGTATCTTCACAGGTAATCTCTGTTCGATTGCTTGGGGATGTGGGCATGACCATAAAATACAATCCATACTGTCGAAGATATCCAAATGCCTATCCAGGTTCAGGAAGATGCACAATCTTTATTTGAATTAAATGAACCATCTTCATATTAAGAATCTAGAGCAATCGAAATCTAGTAAATTTCTCTCTCAGAGCTGCAACTCTAGAAGCGAACAATAGAGAAAGAACGTCAAGGAGAAGACCAGAGCAGAGATGATACAATCAGAGGAAGAATGTATCATAAGCGCCATCGACATGTGATCTACGTGAAATCACGTCTTGAAACCTGGGGACGGTCAATGCTCTGGACAACAGTCCAGGGCAGTATATAGCTAGATGTGCTTGATAACAATCACTTCAGCAGGGCAGACCGAGGCTAGACTTTTTATGTACTTTCATTCTCTGCTTCGCCGTTACCATCCTATATGTACAGAACATACAAATGCGAGTGTAGCCTTTAACGAACAAAGGAAAAGCAAATAGCAGGCTCCATTACCGCATGTGGTATTCTCTTTTCATCCGCTGTCCTCTCTATATTGTATCAACCCCTCATGCACCGTAAGCGACCTGACCCATGGGCTTGTCCTCAGTCATGCCCGGTGCCAGCAAATCTGTCTTGGGGTTGCCCGTTGCCTTTGCGATCGAGCATCTTGCCATTGTTGGCGAGCTTATGTAAATGTTAGCACCAGTCCACAAAAGCACCGATTCGGGGATGGGGATCCACTAACCTTCTAGAGATGACATCTGTGAAATAGAAATCCTCAATAACCTTCTTCAGGGGTTCACCACTGGGCTTTGCGCCCTTGTTCTGGTCAACCAACTGCACCTTGCTGAGCTGCTTCAGGGAAGTGGGCTCAACGACATCATAGACTGTAAGGGCTGGGCTGATCTCTGCGGCTCTGTCCCGGACCATGGCAACATCATCGTACGGCAGAGGAACGCCAAGGAACTCTGATGCAGCGCGGATGATCTTCCAGTCAGTACGAGCGGCACCGGGTAATGATGTGGCAGCACGAGTCATCTGAACACGGCCCTCGGTGTTAACATAGGTTCCAGCCTTCTCGGTGTATGCGGCACCAGGCAGAACAACATCAGCAATTTGAGCACCCTTGTCACCGTGGTGACCCTGGTAAACGACGAAGGCATCCTTGGGGATATCGGCCTCGTTGAACTCGTCGGCGCCGAGCAGCCACACGAACTTGGGCTTGGTCTCGGCAACAGCGGCAGAGGGAGGAACGAAGCCAACCTCAAAAGCACCAGCGCGGGAAGCGTCTCTCTGGAGAACGTTATATCCGTTGTGCTCAGCAGTAAGGAAGTTTGCGGCGTTCTTGTCAACGAAGCCACCAATGAGCTCGTAGAAAGCCTTGGCGTCAGGGTGGTCAGTCACACCAGAGCCAACAACAATCATGGGCTTCTTGGCGGCCTGGAGCTTCTTGCCGAAGGGGCCAGCGAGAGCCTTCTTGAGAGCAGCAAAGTCGGCACCGAGGTGCTCGACCTCGAAGGTCGAGTCAAACTCCTCACCAACAACACCAATCTCAAGGTCAGATCGAAGCCATTGCTTGCGGATACGAGCGTTCAAGCCGGCAGCCTCGTGGCGGGGGTTGGTGCCAACCAGGAGGAGAGCATCAACATCCTCAACACCCCAGATGAGAGAGTTGAAGAGGTAGTTGGAACGCACATCAATACCGTGAGGGACGGGGCCGTTGCCAGCAGGAACATCAATGGTCAGGTTCTCAGAGCCCAGCTTGTTGGCCAGGTCCTTCATGACGACCAGAGACTCAACCTCGGTCAAAGCACCAGCGATAGCCTTGAACTCGTTCTCACCGGGCGCCAGAGCACGGTAAGCGACGGAGATGTCGGTCAAAGCCTGCTCCCAGGAAGCGGGCTCGAACTTGCCGTCACGTCGGACCAAGGGCATGGTCAGTCTCTGGGTCTTGAGACCGTCGCAGGCGAATCGGGTCTTGTCGTTGATCCACTCCTCGTTGACATCGTCGTTCAATCGGGGAATAACACGCATGACCTCAAGACCTCGCGAGTCTACACGGATGGCGGAACCCAAACCGTCGTGGACATCAATGGACTCGGTCTTCTTCAGCTCCCAAGGTCTGGCACGGAAGGCGTAAGGCTTCGACGTAAGTGCACCGACGGGGCAAAGATCGATAACGTTTCCGGACATCTCAGAGTCGAGGTTCTTCTCGAGGTAAGTACCGATTTGAATGTCGTTTCCACGGCCGAAAGAACCCATCTCAGGAGCACCTGCAACGTCGTTTGCGAACCGAATACATCTCGTGCAGTGGATACATCTGTTCATGGATGTCTTGATGAGAGGTCCAATGTTCTTATCCTCCACGGCACGCTTGCCACCAACCTCGTGGAATCGTCCTCTGTCGCCACCGTATCGCATCGACTGATCCTGAAGATCACACTCGCCACCCTGGTCGCAGATAGGGCAGTCGAGAGGGTGGTTTGCTAATAAGAACTCCATCACACCCTCGCGGGCCTTGTGGGTGAGCGGAGAGTTGGTCTTGACGACCATACCGGGTTGTACGGGCCATGCGCAAGATGCCACGGGCTTTGGTGCTCTCTCAACCTCAACCAGGCACATACGACAGTTTCCCGCAATCATTAGTTTCCTGAGCCATTTGTCAGCGCGCTTGTTCGTGGTCGTGTCGAGATCGGAATAGTCAGGAATCGTACTCATGGTAACAGTATCTAGGGTAATCTGTTAGCTTCTAATCGAGTGCAATGCATTTCCAGGTGATAAAATTACCTAGGAACGGTTGATCCGGCCTTCTCGCAAGCCTGAATCAGGGCGGAACCAGCTATATCTCGGTCAGCCACACCATCACACCCGGAAGCCGCCGCGTCACCATACCTTCGATCGAGACCTTCTTTCCATCTACAGAAACTGTCAGCCATTATCACGTCGCAAGAATCAAGGTAATGACGCACCAATGGTCAGCTCGACCTCGGCGGGTCGCTGAGCAGTCGCGGAAAAGGCTCTCGTGGCATTGGCGGCATGCCTGCTGGACCGCCAAGCCGAACGAGCCAGAGAGTGTCGCAGCATCGTGTCGTCCCGACGGAATAATACGATGTAGAGGGGAGAAAGGGCAGCAACGAAGGCTGTGGCGGCCGATTGAGAGCTCTTGCAGAGTGTTGACGTCTCTCTTTCAACGGCAAGAAAGTGCTGGGTTCGGGAATAGTAGTGGCCGCCTCCAATTGGCGATTATGATCAAAACGGATCTGATTGGCTGAGTTGGGGCTCCACTCCCTCGACCTCACGTATTTGACTCCGTTAGAGACGGGGTTTGCTCAGTTTCTAGGTGTAATCATGCACGGCTGTAGTTTAATTGAATGTCTTTAGCATAGCAAACAGTTTGGCCGTTTATGCGGCGAATTTTTATTGTATTTCTATGACGCTGAGCACATGGCCGACACACTGGTCTTCTGGTCAAACAAATGTGTAGCTATTCATTGGCTTGGAATTGTCGGATTAATCATGGTCCCGTTGCTACTCCAGCCGCGGCAGACTGCCGACTGACAAATGGCAAAATGCTGTCACTGGACAGGCAAACAGGTGCCCGTTGAGCGGAAATGGTCTGTGCCCTCGAGCTCTCAACGTGCCAACTCTCCCCCCAAGCCCCCCCGTTGTGCCCCATGCTCCAGTTTTTGCAGCAATAAGCGATGCAGGTCCGAGCTTTCTCCCATTCTCTGCTGGCCCCCCTGAGTCTCGCCTGGTCAAGGTCGAATTTGATGCCTGAGGTGATAGCCTCGCTGCTCCGTTTGCTGCTCTCATTGGCTCGTGCACAATTTGGCGCCAAATCATCCATTTGGAGCTTAAGTCGTCACGTCCATCGGTTGAGATCCGCGAAAGCCACGAACGTCTGTCTGTCTGTCTATCCTCATTGAATCCACCATCATCAAAGGAGGATTCAGTATTGTGTCATAGCTGGGAAAGGTGGCCTTTCTCCTTCGCTGTCTGTCCTTCACCACTTCTGCTGTTGCATTCTTATTTTGCGATTTAATAGACACGACCTAGGCACACGACCGCTGCTACGAACCATCCCATTATCGCCAAGCCTGAAAAGTAGACGTTTCTCAACTTCCTTCCACCTCAGCCACCGCGGCCACTTGTTTAGTAATTTATTTTCCTTCGACTTTCACCACCACCGACGGCACGAAGAGAGTCGCCAGTTTGCAAAGCTATTCGAGCTTGATAGTACGACAACCTCGCCTCTTCGAAACTGCGGATGCAATTGATTGCGCACACGACTTGAATTCTGTGTATTGCTTTCATCTTCGAGCCCGATAGACGCGCATGTCGAACCGACTATTCATCGCAACACAACGGTGAAGACGGCAGAGTAGAAGGCGATTTAGCGTCTCTTGCACGCCAGGAACAGCCAATCGCTGGTAGCAGAGCAAAGCCAGGTTCACAGCTATGAGCTGGCAGGTCTCTGGGATGGGTGGCGGCAATGTAGGCGGCAATTTTGGTGGTCAAGAGCTTGGAGGAATGCCCACAAATGGCCTCAACCAACCTCATGCCACTGAATACACACTACAAGGTGTTATGCGCTTCCTCCAGACTGAGTGGCATCGGCATGAGCGGGATAGAAATGCCTGGGAGATTGAGCGGCAGGAGATGAAGGGCCGCATCGCTGCCCTCGAAGGCTCAGCAAGGAGAGCAGATGCGACTCAAAAAGCTCTTAGGAGATATGTTGGAATCTTGGAGAAGAAGGTCAAAGATCAGACTACTCAGATCACCCGCAAGTCACAAGGCTCCGATGCCGGATCAGTCGATGAGCACGCCGTGAAACAGCCTCCTTCCAAGGTTGATCGTGCAGCCTTGATCTCGGAGAAGCTCCAAAGTAAGTTGACCGCTTCTTCATATTCACTAGACCCTGCTAATGAGTTCATAGCCTCCAACGAGAAACCAAAGGAAGACATCGCTGGCCTCGAAGGTCTTATCGGAGAACGTGGCCAAGAGGAGGATGACCGCGAACAACTTCGAACCTTCCTCGACCAGTGCCAGAACGAATTCATGTACCTCATGATCACTCCTGCAAACCCGATTCCACCGAGAGACTCCCCTCCGATGCCGATGCTCGACGACGGGCGCGAGGGCGAATATGGTGTACCTGGAGGAATGCAACCTCTTGACGCAGCCTTCCGAGCACTCCACTTGAACCAAAACCACGTCAAAGATCCTGGTCCACGACCTCAACCGAACCATGCCGCAGCAATGCAACAGCAAATCCCGGGTATTGCACGACAGAATGTTCAAGAACTGCAATCAGCCCCCATGGTCCGTGCGAATGAGAACCCAGCAGTGACATACAACAACACCAACCCAGACTGGCAAGCTCCCGTGGGTGTCGCTCTGACAAGCCGTGATGATATTCCAATCAAAACCAACCATAGCGACCAGTATCCACGACCGAACGTCGAGGAAACCGAGAAACGTGGTCTAGGCGAGCCTGATGGTTGGGATTTCGGAGAGGGAACTTTCCCTGATGCCGCATCTTCCCAACAACTTCAGAACATGTCCTCACACCGGCCCGATACAGACGTATTCCCCGCTGCTGAAAACCCACCAAAGTCACCCAACAGAGGCGCAAACTCGCACAGAAGGAAGACTTCGCTGTCACGTAGGCGTAGTCTAGATCAGGAATTGTCTCTCAACTCTCAATCACACAAGTCAGACAGTGGAAATTTCAAGCTCCGGTATGGGCTGCGCGGTCATCTCAATACAGTGCGGACGGTGATATTTTCTGGTGGCGGTAGCCCTGGAGAACCAGAAATATGCACAGCAGGTGACGATGGCCTCATCAAGCGCTTTCACATCCCGCGAGAGAATCCGGCCCACATGAGCACAAACGCATCAGACCTTGATGTACCGGCAGACTTTACGCATCGAGGCCACAATGGAGCCGTTCTGTGTCTTACATCCTGGTCTCCTTCGCCGAACTTTTCAACTGGAGGAAGAGCACAGGGCGATGGCTGGATCTTCTCTGGTGGCCAGGACGCTTCCATTCGCGTGTGGGAACGTGGCCGAGTTGATCCCAAAGCAACCATTGATGGGCATACGGATGCTGTCTGGGCCGTCTGCGTACTTCCCGCAACACTCGGTGCCGTCTTTGGTCAGACCAGTTCGTACGGTAGCCCAGATCGCATCCTACTTGCATCCGGCTCTGCAGATGGTGCTGTCAAGGTCTGGTCTGTAAGCGCTCCGCCGCAGTTGACCTCCCCACAGCCGTCTACTGGTCGTCGCGCCACGGGAAGCAGAGGACGCGGCAACTCGATGAGTTCTGGCTCACAGTTTCCAAACACTCCCCAGCCCAACATGACCTCCAGCACACCTTTCCACTCTACGCTTGTTCATGACATTAAGCGGGCCAACGGATCAAATGCTAGCCCGACGTGTATTACTCCACTTTCGAACAACGGAGAGGCATTTGTAGTCTCTTACTCAGATGCAGCTATCATCATTTACGATACAAAGACTGGCGAAGAGATTGGCACAATGGCTAGCTTGGAAACATTCGACGGTACACCAGGAACCAGTGTCAATGCTGTCGTCGCTACAACCGCTGGCCTCGAGCAGAGCTCAGGTCCCGGTCTGGGCGATGAGGACGCCAACGCATCATCAGGAGGAGCAGGGCCCACGGGTGGTGGTCTTGGCGCGGGCAGCGGCATCGAAGGTGTAATTATTAGCGGTCACGAGGACCGCTATGTCCGTTTCTTTGATGCAAACAGTGGTAAGTCGATATTGCTCCTCACTTGCAGCCGCACGAACATGTCTCACATTTTACTAGGTCAATGTACGTATAACATGTTGGCCCACCCCGCCGCCATCTCGGCTCTGTCGCTATCACCTGACGGTAGAGAGTTGGTTTCGGCTGGCCACGATGCCAGTCTTCGATTTTGGAGTCTCGAGAAGCGTAGCTGTACACAAGAAATCACGACTCATCGCATCATGAGAGGCGAAGGTGTCTGTTCCGTAGTCTGGAGCAATGATGGTCGTTGGGTTGTGAGCTCAGGCGGCGACGGTACAGTCAAGGTCTTTGCTCGATGATGACGAGAAGCAGTCAGTTATTTGTAAATAATTTCAACTTGCCACTATGGTTATGCAAGCGAAAATGCGGAGTATGGGTCACGAGATCAGGATGGGCTGTTTGATGATGTATGGGATACTCAAATCGCCACTGTCATTATACAGTGGATAACAGCGTGTATAAATTCGAAGGCGCTTTTGGCGCTGCATAAGAGAATAATATTATGGAATTCGGGCTGGCGGACCGGGATTACTTTGGCATCCTTTTGCTTGACACGAGATCAATTGTATGACCGCCAAGATAGGATACAAGAAACAATCGAATCGCGCATGCCACTGCTTGTGCGCTGTGGCTGTAATAAGGGAGTGGGAAGCACATTACATGTCTGATTGACAGGACAAAGAGCATCGGCTTACAACGCAAAGGATCCTCTAGGCGTGAGTGGCGTCTTATGGCATATGCCCATGTGTCCTCGCTATGGTCATATTCCATACATTCACAGATCCTCCAACACCAACAAATTGCGCGTGGAGTTATGCCGAGGAAGCCGTGTTGCAGGCATTTTCGAACCGGGTACTTTTGATCCTGGTGAAGGCAGCGTGCTGTAATATTCTGGTTGGATCGAATTAATCTTACCTTTAGACCAACAGTTACAAAATTGTTTTTTACAATGTTTCCATTTTTCATCTCCTTTCCTAGGGAACCTAGCAATATAATCATTCAATGTGGCGTGAGCCCTGGGGCCCGGGGCTTGCGGTCATGCAGACGGAAACGCCTTACTTCTTACCGATATTGACGATCCCGGAGATCTGTTGGTGACACACACCCTTGAACAAAGTTACTTGGTAGTACAAGAATGTCAGAGGGCGCACGTACAATCTAGAGACATGGTCACCATGTAGCACGTCAAGTCCGTTGGGATGGGCTTATTGTTCCGTGAGACGCAATTGTCAGCTTCCACAATGTTCGTAAGCAGTGACGTATTTCCGTGGCCATGTAGTCAGTCCATTCTTGATATTATATAAACATAATCCCGAACATATATGCAGGATTGGAAAGGTACGTAAGTAGTCAAAAGAAAACTTTTGACGTGCCAAGGTGGCCGATTGGCCAACCTGCATTATGCGGAACGGGTGTGCAAACATCCATTACCAGGGTTCCTGTTGGGGTTTGACCGTTTTTTTCGGTCGCTGGACCAGGTCAGCTTTTTAAGTTGACCATCCAGGGCTGTTATATGGTTTCGTGATCAACACGGGCCCCTCTCCTCGAAAGGAGCAAAGACCGACGAAGATCTCACGTCACATCTCCTGATTGGGCAATCCATCCCTGGACTGCGGCGTCGTGATTGGCCGACAACGATGTTCCGGGGCTAGAATTAACCGCCCATTCTAGACATTTGGGACTAGCTTTGCAGATTCCCGTTGGCGTGCTGGGTGAAATGGCCCGGCATCTTTTTAATCACAGTCCCTATTCACGAGTGAGAAGGCCCAGAAGTGCCCTGTCTGTTTGTTAGTGATGTGATGCGCATCCCGTGCAAGGAGCGAATTGCGGTGGAGTGGCCTGGTCACGGGATGTTGGAGGAAGGTGATGAGCATCACTCACCAACTAGATTAGGAATCGCATAACTAATAAGAATGTGGCTTCCTGTGAATCACCTCCAGCTTGTCGTAAGATATATAAAATGCTGTTCCCATGCTTCTAACAGGAAAGACTGCTTCACTCCACACCAGCGCGAACCGTAATAACAACTCATACTCTTCGTGGCTACCAACATTGCTTATCCAGGCATCATGTTCTTCTCTACCAGAATTGCCCTAGCATGGGCTCAGCTCGCAGTTCTCTGTTCAGCATCCCCTCTACTCATCTCCCGATCATCCGGACCAGCCTGTACATTCATCGACAACGTCGGCGCCATCAGCTGCAACGGCGGCTGCTGCGGCTGGGCACTCTCGGGAGCCACATCGCCCTTTTGCGACGCGAGCACAGCCAGCACCCTCACCCTGTCCAGCAAACCCGACGGCTGGTTATCTTCATGCTCTGCGCTCAAGTCGGACCTCACGGCCAACAACAAGGACTATGTCCTCACGACGTACCAGCAAAACACGTGGCACGCCGTCGTCTCGAATACCGGCTGCCGCTTCGAGGTCAACATCAGCGACCCGCAGGACTCGAATGATCCTATTCGCCTGACGGGTGGTGATATCGCAACCTTCTTGAACTCGGGCATCCCCGTGAGCCAGAGTGGTGGGCTGGGAGCGACTGGGTCGACGAGTTGTTACTCGTTCCATCTGCAGTGGAGGATGGTCCCTCCAGGAAACTGATCATTGGGCCAGGAGAGGGTTTACTATTAGAGTGTGGGCGACAGCTTATTGAGGCGTTAGACAAACTTGCCTATAATAGAACTTTCTCATCAGAGATTACTTTTTGTTCCTCTAGTTGTGATTAATTGATCTTCAGTGTTAGACTAGTCAGAGTTACAGCCACAAAGACAGATGAAGTGCACAAATTACCATGAGAAGAAGGCGGGGCATGGTATTCATCATTACACAGATTACACAACACGTGAGCACTGCCAGATTACGTACCAGTTCGGCAAGATGAGGGAGGCGCCATTATTCTGATCGCTTTTATGTTGCTTGAATACGCATACTAGGTCGGAGAACAACCACCTGAGCTATACAGAAAACCGCTGGCAAGAGTGATTTACAAATTTGTAAGACTAGTCATGGATAGAATAAAAGGTCATTTCCTCAATTATGCCCTGAACGTAGCACATGAAATAGAGCAAAAGGCAGATACTACCATCACTGGCCCATAGACACATAAGCCAAGTCTACCTACTCATGCAAGCACCTAAAATGGCAGGAAATTATAGTCTTGTTAATGCTGATTGGCCATCCTGGATTGGCAAAGTGTAAAAAGCAACTTGAATATGAATCCAAGTTAATTGCCTATGGATATCATTTTTGTCCTTCATGGCATCGCGTCCACTATTGAATCAATAAGGCGATACGCGCCGTTTGTGCAGTGTTCCCGTGTACACCCGTCTGAAGACAATCGATAGGCTCCTTGTAGAGGTGAATGACTGCATTGTCTTACAGTAACAAACGGCCGGCACGGCAACCAGCAGCTTCGGTGCAGCCTTGGTGACTACTGGATCCGACCACCAAAGAAGAAGTAAATAAAACTTCTGGCGGGGTTGTGTCCAAGCTGTGCAAACGACTTTCACTGTTTTATTGCGGCGCCGTTAACAACGAGCTGCTTGGAAAAATCTTCCTATTGCCAAATTTTCTTTGAAAGGAGCACCTCTGCAGCTCCAAGCAAAGATCGTTTGCTGTGTCACTTGACGCAACACAACACATGTCTTGAGAACATTTGCAAAAGGTCGGCGAGTTCCATTACCATGTCGTCATTTAGTTGCTAACCACTGTGTCCAGGCTTCCCTCACAAACTCTCGTGCTCTGCAACAAGAGTATCTTCGTTTGCATTCGTTTGTATTTTATTCAACCCAAGGTGTCGGCGCCTTGTGCCTCAAGAAATCAGCAGGCACCAACTGCAGCCTCGGCGCGACACGATACTGATTGCTAGAATCGTCAGCACTCACTGCCATGACAGTTTCCAGTTCGCTGGCTTATTGAATACAGGTATGTGGAATCATGGCCACCCTTGAGAGGTTACCGGATGTTTTTAAGTCGTGAACATTAGAAAAAAGATTTCGTGTTACGGACTGACAAAGTGTGTTGAACAGCTGGATCATTTCACAAGGTCCCAAGTCGCCTTTGGAGTTCAAAATCGTGGCTTCCCTCAGTATTCCCTCGTCGCCGCGCTCTTACGCAATTCGTTTGCTGTGCATCGAGCCTTCCTCTTGAAACGCATGATTATTCAATTCATCGGCGCTGCTTTCCAATCGAGTCTCAAAAATGGCCGACGATACCAAGCAGCCGCAGCACTACGAGTGGCAGGATGCGGCTCTGCCAATGCCCATCCCCAAGCCGCGGGTCCAGGACTTTGCTTCAGACTTGACCAACTCTCCCATCTCGACATCACCCCACACATCAGTTGACGATACACTCGATCCAAACATTTCCGACCTCACTGATGACATGGGTCAGATGTACACCAGCAAGAATGGCCCCCGTGGCCCACTGCCCCCTCGACCTGACCTGACTGATGTGCTGAGCATTGAGCAATACAAGCAGCTCGCAAGGCTCATCACAGTCATCCTAGAGGGCATGAACAAATCACTTAAGGAGCTCTGGGAGGATATGGGAGCAGCCAACAAGAGCAAGGCCCTAACTGAGCCGCGCATCACTGGCCCTACGCCTATGCCGGCCATGTTTGTCTCTGTGCCGAACCCGTTCAGCCCCAAGTACGCCCATCTCTACGGCAACAAGCCTCTTATTCCTGAGCCTGATGCACCCAAAGATGGCAGCGCTGCGACTGCAAACGACGATAACAAGGAAAACAAGGGTACCGTCAATACTTCGACCGCCACAAGTACTACATCCGCCGCCGTCGACAAGAAGGCAAAGCCCAAATTTCCCGGACCTCAAGTCTTCCTCCCCCCTGGAATGACCACCGATGATATCAAGGCCATCAATCCGGGCAACAAACCCAAGGGATCCAACAGCCCAACTCCGCCTAACCTCCCGCTCGGTATCCACGCGGGCATGCTTCCACTGAAGCTGCCCAAGTCCTTCGGTGAAGCTGTTGAGATGTATGGCATCAAGACCGAGGATGAGATGATGCGTAGTCAGATCACCGAGCTGAAGCGCGATTCGCTCGCTCATTTCGGAAAGTTCAGAGCAAATGTTGCCAAGCGTATTGATGCCGTCCTCATCAGAAAGGGAGGTAGAGAGGGCAATGTCATTCAGCCTCAACTCTCGTTCGAGTCGCAGATTGGCCACGTTGGTCAAGCTTCAAGCATTCGACGTGGTTCTGGTGGCGGAATCCAGAGCGGCAATCTCAGGGGAAGAGCACAGCCTGTTCACTTGAGTGCTCCATCGCATGTCCAAGGCAATGGTAAGTACTTCTTCGAGAACTAGTCATGGCCGACGCCTGACTATTCTGTCCTTCACTTGTATTATCAACATACTGACGCAGTCTTCTCGTCTAGGCCCTCCTTCGCAATCCATTACGGACTTCGATAACATCAGCTTTCGTCTGTTCCCTCCCCACAGCACTCCTCTGAGCAGTCAGCCCAAGGAGAAGCGTGCTTGTATCTTGCACTGTGTTGCACTGATCTTGCTTGGTCTGGATAACTACTGTAGCTACAGTCGTTCATTTCTGTGCTACCTAGCAACCTCCCTGTCGATCCCCATGCACGTCCTTACCAATGATGAGAACCGTATCGGTAAGGCACTGGCCAAGATCGTGGAGCGTATTACTCCAGAGGAGCTTCAGGCACGACGCATTGAGGAGGGAAAGAATCGCTTCCGTCGCAACCACTTGAAGCATCTGCAAACGCAGGATTCTACTGGTTTGGTCAATGCTTCCTCACACGCCTCTAACAACAGGCAGCCCAACTCCGTCAATGGTGAGACCGTGGGCGGTCTTGCGGCACCTCTCGTCTCTGCAGGACTTAGTACAGTCTTTGGTGGTTTCGGTGTTAGTCCCGCTGCTGCTACCACCATGCTCCAAGGTATGGCAGAGAGCCCCGTCGTCGTTGGAACTCTGTTCGGCTTGTATGGCTCGCGCGCAACTGCCAAGATGACGGAATCGTACGCAAAAGACATTCAGGACTTTGGTCTCATTCCTGTTCACGGTCACAAGGACCGAACTGCCATGCATGATCCGTTCTATGTTCCCTCGGATGACCGTCGACTCCGCCTCACCATCGGCGTGACCGGATTCTTCGACCCCAACATTCCTGATGGGGATGACTGCAAGAACCCCTGGAAGTGTCTTGGTGATCTGAATGAGGTGTACAGTCTTCAGTGGGAAACGGAGGCACTTCTTAAGACAGGGGCCGCTCTCGATAATGTACTCAAGGCTCCTGGTTGGACTGAGGCAAAGCAAGAGAGCACTAAAACTAGTATGTGCCCTTCATCAACTCTGTCGTGTGTCGTGACTGACTTTTTTTTTATAGTGTCCGAGTGTATCAATACGCTGAACTGGCCTGCCGCCATGATCCGCTGTTGTAAGATGATTGATAACCCATGGACAGTCTCCATGGCCCGCGCGGAGAAGTGCGGTCTGGTCCTAGCTGACATGATCTTGGGCAATATCGGCGGCCATCGCCCGGTGACCCTCATTGGTTATGGTGCTGGCGCCCGTGCAATCTGGGTTGCGCTCATGACACTGTCTGAAAAGCGCAGCTTTGGTCTTGTTGAGAACGCTGTCCTGATGGGATGTCCCAGTCCGTCTAACACTCAGTCCTGGGCTGCGGCTCGAAGCATCGTAACTGGCCGACTTGTCAATGTATACAGCAAGAAGGACATAATGATGGCTTTCGCCATGCGCTTGGGCAACTACACTGCCGGTATTTCCGGCTTGGAGGAAGTTGTCGGTGTTCCTGGTGTTCAGAATTACGATGTTTCAAACATTCTCACTGCCCACAATCGTTACAGATATCTGGTAGGCCCAATCCTCCAGAGACTCGGCTGGGAGGACATTCGTGCAAAGGAGGGACAGGAGCAATTTGCTGAGCTCGACAAGATGATCACAGACGAGAAGAAGCGCGACGAGCTTCGTGTTTCATTCTCGAAGAAGATGGCCCCCAGCTGCGGCGAGCAGGAGCAGAAGGCTGAGACAGCCTACACAAAGACTACCACCGCAGTGGCAAATACAGGATTGAAGGTCTAGGAGACTGATGCTAAAGGCCAGGTTGGAATCAGTGTGGGCGACACCCAGCAGACCGACGATAAGGAGAATGTCAAGCCTATTGTTAATGGTCGAGACGAGGCTGGTCGCACCCCCGCTGGCGGTTCGAAGAATCGTAAGAAGCGTTCTGGCAAGGGCCGAAAGCGTGGATAGAGGTCGTGCGAGTCCTGAGCAGGTATGAGACTCTTCATCTCCCAGGGCTCTTATTCGAGGTCATCGAATATGACTTACTTGCATCATTTTGCGGAGTATTTACACTCGGTTGCATGGTCGTCTGTGGACGGAGTCCTGTCAGTTTCATCGACACAAAGTTTTGCTTTTGGGGGATTGTTATGCATAGACTGTCATGACGTTCGTGACAGAGGGGAAAACATGGAAAAGACAAAGGACAAAATGAGGTGAAAAGGCAGGAAAATACATATAGATGACGGACACCCACGGACGAGATACACGGCATGAATATACCCCGAGCTTGGTCGTGGCAAAGACCGAGCTCATCTGCATTGTTTTGACAGGTCCATCTGTAATTTTGGTAGAAATCTTTAGGTAGAGACACAATTCAGCATTGGACCACACGTAACCATGGTTTGGATGAAGTGCCTCATCCTCACGGATCATTCTGACCTGTTGCATGTTAATAATAGATGTGATTCTATTCTTCCTATACTTGTCTGAAGGCTCGTGCCCGGGTATATTATATTCGGTTCACCAGAAAGAGCACAGTAGAAACCCTTCTGATATCTGGTTTTCTACCAGTCGCATGCCCCCGGTCATTTATGTGCTTACTTTCCAGGCCCGCTTCTTACCACAAAATATCGTCCAACTCTTGCACTTGCACCCTTGAGCACATCCCAGTCCTCGACACCCTCAATCTGCTGACTGGATCTCACACGTCGCCTCCTCGGCCTCTTGGCGTGGCCGACGACGTCCTCGGCGGCAAGAGCGGCCTCGAGGTCCGCCAGCCGCACGGTCTGCTCGCTCACACCAGCGGCCGTCTCGTCGCGGATCGACACGAGCGGCCGGACACCGCTCGTGTCGATGGACTGGATGCTGCGTACAAAGTGTAGCTGTGCCCGCAGTGTGCCTAGGAGCTGCGATTCCTCGGCCTCGTTCGCCGGTGGTGGAAGGGCTGAGAGGCGGAGAAGGTGACGCAGGGTCTGGGATGTGATTTCTTCTTCTTCTTCTGCAGCTGTCTGCGCTGCTTTTTGCGATGCTTCCGGCGAGGCGGATGAAGGCGGAAGTAACGAACGTACGGACCACGTCGGCTGAGCGAGGATCTCTTCTGGCGTGTGATCGCGCGACTGGTCTGGGGAGAATATCGGGTGCGCTGCGGCGGTCGAGAAGGGCCGGGTTTTCAAACTCTGATGTTGCGCCTCGAGCATCGACCGAGAAGGCGGCATAGATGAATACTTCTGTTGCCGTGTAGCCCACTCAACTACTCGCCGACTGGTGCCTCGTTGTAACCGCAGGGCTGCTCGGCATTGGGTACATATCGTCATGGTCGATTGGGTTGGTTCTGGTGAGTTTGGCGACGCCCGTAAGCAGTGGTTGCACGTCTTCGGGAGGCTGCGCTGTCTTCAAAACAAGTGTTCGCCTACGTAGAACGTAGTATGGCAGATCGTTCTACTGAGTAGGATCGTTTGCTGTTGTCCCCAAGTGTGTGCAGTTTGTGGCGATACGAGTAATTCAATCATATGTTAATACATCAAGTTGCATTGTGGTTGGTGATAGTTCAAATGTTGATTAAAGAGCTTCACGAAATTCAATGTTCTGATGCTGCGGTAACAATGTATCCGTTACTTCTTTTTACCCGCCAAAATGCGTGAGATAGGTGTATCTTGTACTTCGGCTCCCCTGCAGCGAAGCAGATCCGGGGTCCAATTGAGAGCTGCTGAAGCCTGACATTCAGTAAGGCGCAGCGTCATAGCTTCTGGGCACATGTTTTAGGCGGTGTTTCCACTACTGTGACCAAAGTGGCCCAGAGCATTAGCTGACGCATGCAACACCGATCAACACCATTCCAACTGACACGCAGACGAACTTGCAACTTGCGCGCAGCATTTGATACCCCCGAAACCTGATTCCATTTACATCTACCAACTCCACCCTTTTCGACACGAAATAATACCGACAACATGGCAGGAGATCCCCGCGCTCTGCTCCAAAAGGTCGGCAAACATACCCCGCCAACTCGACCCCCCGCGACACCATACTGATGCGCAATACAGGCAGACAAGGCACTGTCTTCCGCCTCGGGAGGATTCAGTTTCTTCGGCGGCAGGGAGGAGAAGTACATGACTGCAGCAGATACCTACATTGAGGCAGCAAATGCCTTCAGAGTGCAGAAGATGAGTACGTACTGCTCACACCGTCTTGCGATCGAGGGATACCACGCACGGCCATGCGGATGCCGTTTTTTATGGGTGGCTTGCGACAACAACTGATGGCTGACTTTACGGGTGTGTAGACAGGGAAGCTGGCCAGGCTTTCGAGAAGGCCGCCAACGTGCAGATCAACAAGTGAGTAGTCAGACCATGTGCTGTTCTTCTGGCAAGTCCTGACCCGTAGTAGCCTGAAAGAGCCCGATGACGCTGCCAACACCTACGTCGATGCGTTCAAAGTCTACAAGCAAGAGTCGCCCGAGGATGCCGTGCGGTGTCTCGACTTCTCGATCCAGCAGTACTGCAAGAAGGGCAACTTCCGACGTGCCGCCCAGCACAAGGAGAACCTTGCCGAGGTTCTCGAGACCCAGATTGGCGATATCAAGCGCGCCCTCGAGGCCTACGAATTGGCTGCCGGCTGGTATGAGAGCGATAACGCTGCAGCGTACGTGAAACCCAGCACATATCCTTCCCAAGTTGTAAGGTATACATGCAGACTCTGACCGCGACTATAGTCTAGCAAACAAACTCTGGCTCAAGGTCGCTGATATTGCCGCTCTCGATGCCGACTACTACAAGGCCATTGGCAACTACGAAAAGGTTGCGGCGGCTAGTGTTAGCAACAACCTCATGCGATACAGTGTCAAGGACTACTTCCTCAAGGCCGGCATCTGCCACCTGGCTACACAGGACACGGTAGCGACTGATCGGGCTTTGGAAAAGTACCGCGATATGGACCCGACTTTCACCCAGACTCGTGAGCACCAGCTGCTGGTGGACCTGACTGAAGCTGTCAAGGCCGGCAACCAGGAGGAGTTCACCGACCGGTTGTTCCAGTTTGATCAAATGTCCAAGTTGGACAAGTGGAAGACTGAGATTTTGGTTCGGGTGAAGAACATGATTGTGGCCGAGGAAGAGGACTTCTCGTAAAGAGTGAAATTATAGACAGTCAAGTGTACGAGCGGTCTGTGACTAAGATTATGCAAGTCACTATAGAGCCAAACCCGACGGAAAGCGGAGTGGTATCATGCTCATAAACGGAAGCCAATCGTTGGTTAATGATGTTTTTTTCGCCAGTAGCAAAGGAGGATCAATTGTATGGTATAAACCTGAAATCAAGACATTGATTTCAATAAACAACCCAGATATCCAAACACAATACATGTTATATAAAGACCACAACACTTTCCCTTCCACTTATGCACCTAAAAATGCAGCCAAAACGCCTATCCCCGCAATGATCCATCCAACAAAATCAATCCGTCCTTTTTTCCCATCCGACTGCAGATGCGTCCCCTGAAAGTTTCCAGCAGATTTTCGACTCTAGTTGTGGCCTAGCCATGGGAACCGAATTCATGTGGCAGCCAGTCGTGTGCGGGCGCCTCTGACGATGAATTTCGTCAGTTATCCGTCGAAGTTCTCTTCGATGTCGTGCCTCGTGAAAGAGACTCTAGATTCTCCGGCCGTACAAAGACAAAGACGGGCGACACCGTTGGCATATTTGCCAGAACCTCGCGTGCGTATGGCGAGGTCCGGTCCCACTGGCCCTGCGAGTCGAGACTTCGAAAGTCCTCGCCATCGTCAATGACGGCATCTCTGAAACGATGCTTGGTGCGTGGGTCCTCGAGGGACGCCGAGGGTACCACCTCTTCACGCCAGCCTTGCTTTGGCCACATGATCTTGGTGTAGGGCAGCTTCCACGTGGCGTTGAGCCAGGCCTCGCCAAAGATGAAGTGGAGGTCGTCCCAGTGTTCCGCGTACTGGAAGAGGCGAGTGAGGGTTAGGAACTTTTGATACCACTTGACCGCCGGGCCCCCGTTCCTGTGGACCAGGTCGAGCAGCTGGTGCGCGACGCGGTCGATGGCGCCGGTGTCGCGCAGGTCGACGAGGACGAGGTGCTCGGGCCCAAAGAAGCTGTCGACCATCTCGGCCGTCCAGTCCCCGTCGGCGCAGATGACGCCCGAGGCGATGCGGATCGTCTGCAGCGCGGGGAAGATGTCCCGGTCGCTCAGGCGCTGTAGGCGGTGGTGAAGCTGCAGCGGCTCTAGGTGCTCAAAGCTCTCCATGACCACGTGCTGGGCTACCGTGTGTACGCCCACGACCTTTTCGGCCGGGCAGGGAAAGTAGAGAAAATCCTTCTCTGGGCTGAACCATGTCAGGGGCGGGTGATGGATACTGAAGAAGAGGCTTGGTGTTAATTACTTTGCACTATATGAAGTAATGGGGCTTCATGAAATGATGGAGAGCAACTTACGGTTTTCCCGGAGAAGCTTTTTGGCGCGGGCGGGCCAGACGATAGAAGCCTCCCATTTCTTCCACTGTGGCCTTTGCGTCTTCGTCAAAGTTTATAACGGTCGGTGGCCTGAGGCGCGTCGCAAAACCTCTGAGCCAGTACTTTGGTGCCAGCAAGAGCTTGCAAGGGATAGCCTCTTTCCATATTTGCTTCTTGATGTGGAGAGGGAGGTTTGCGAATCCTGCCTTATTTTTCATGGCCAGCGGGGCTGGTACAAGGTCGCCACTGCACTCGCTTGGTTGCGTGGTTGCGTGATCTCGGGAGTAGGTCGAGTAAATGGAGTCCAAGTCCTGGTCTGTATAATCAGATTCGGCGTCGGTGTGCAGGTTCTTCAAACATCTGCTGGTATTTGATTGGAAGCTGCCTTTGCTTGGAGACTCCGAGGAGCCGGTGGGCTGTTGCGAGTACATGGAGTCGACATCTGGCTGCTGCTTTATACTTGTCGACGTGGCTGCATGTCGTGTGGTCGTACGTGCCGGCTCGGCTCTGTTGCTAGTATTTCTTGCTGGCTTCTCCGCGGCGTACATTGCAAAGATGGAGTCCACGTCGGTCTCTTCTATGCTTTGCGACTCTGTGCTGCGCCGAGTTGAGCCATGTTTGCGGCGGTTGCCGGACAATGAGGCAGACGAGGGAATAAGGATGTCGGCGTCTCTCGATTCCACGTATTCAAGCCAAATCTCTTTTGGGATATCAAAAGATACTGTTACATGCTTTGTTTCTGTTTTTCGGAGGAGATTCGTGAGTATGATGCTTCTCTTCAACTGGTCGTGTGTGGTTAAAGAGTCGTGCCATTGCTCTCGAACAGATTTGTGGCATTTAGCCTTGTGTGTTGGAGCCATGGTGATGAAGAGGGCAGTATTTGTATATCAATTGATAGAAGCTGATATGGAGTAGTAGGTAAGATTGGTTTGATTCTTTCACGAGTGAGTAGAAAATGAGAGGGCAGTTGTGGTTGTCGTCAAGTTTGCAGAGGTTCAACCAGATGCGAGTGCTTCTGTTTATTTACTTGCAGCTACGTTTATGCTTTGGTTGAGGAGATATGGGTGGACGTTGCAGACGCGACGTGAGGAAGGTTTTCTTGTGTCCGGAAACCGTCACTACTCGGCTTTGGCTTGGAGGTTTGGGCAATTGATCCTCCTTCCCCGTCCAAAGCTCATGAGTTAGTCGGGTGCTGTCTTTTCCTTGCCATTACAGATAGAAGGGATATCGATCGAGACTTGAATTGAGACTCAAGATTTCTACAAACATATATGCGAAAGCTGCCGCCTACAACTCGTAGTTCGTAGTCTCGGTGGCATCGCGGCTTCACGATCTACCTCCAGCGCAGACAGCATTCGTTGCTATGCAACCGAAAATCTCTGACAAACTTTATTGCAACATGTATTATGTAGCTATCTCCGACTGCTGGATGGACTTTCATATAGTGTCTGACAGAAGTTTTATGTATTGTCTATATGTAAATCTATTAATTTTGAATTGTGAATCATGGTATTATTATCTGCTTGACGATATTCCTCAATATTCACCTGTATGATCATATAGTCGTCTTGGACCTCTTCGCGATCCGTGCATGGGATTTTGTCTCACCTTCAGTCTATTCGCCCAGCTGCTAGGGGTCTTGCGGTACGTACCTCTCGTGCGCAGCGTGGGGCGCGCAACATGAAGAGCTGCGACAACTTTTTTTTGACGTTTAAGTGGGGTCGATAACCGATAAGATAAAAATGATTCCCAAAAATTTCCCCAAACCCCAAGTGTGAGGGACGGTACATTCTGGTCTGCCCAAGAGAGAGACACTGGTTCAGCACTCTCAAAATGGCGACCTTGGAAGAGAAGCTGGACAAGATCCGGTCGCCGAATCTTCAGAGTCAGCAACAGGTCAGTACATTTACATTACAGTGCATTCTTGCGCAGTCCCAATTGCATTACTTTGATCGTGCAACAACAGCTAACATGGTCGCTCTACCAGACCGTAGTTATCCTAAAGGCGGTCGACGAGACGCTGAAGGAGCAGAACACGGCGCCGACGCCTACCGGTTACTTTGCCGCCCTTCTCGCACTGCTTAACCAATCCATCTCCAATGGACAAATCAACAAGGAACTGACCCCTTCGGTCGTCTATCTTCTCGACGTTGTTACACCGTTCGCCCCGCACTCCCTCCTCCGATCAAAGTTCACCCAGATTCTTACGCTACTCGCGCCCGTGCTCCTCCTCGCAGATGCAGAGGCGCCTTTGCTCAAGCCGTCAATTGGATGTCTGGAGTCTCTGCTGCTTGCACAGGACCTGGCAGCATGGAAGCAACCAACCAACGAGATTAGCCCGCGCAGGGCCGTGGCAGGACTCTTGAACCTCGCCATTGACCACCGACCCAAGGTCCGCAAGCGGGCACAGGATGCCCTCAAGAAGGTTCTCACCAACCCTCCTCCCAGTCCATCTCTGGATCACCCCGCCGCCGACCTTTGCGCCGAGACCGCCATGAGGAGTCTGGCTGAACTGGCCGAGAAGGCTGCGGCATCGAGGAAACAAAAGAAGTCTGCCGAGGGAGAGCACGATCCGGCTCTGATCCACGCCCTCCAGCTCATCAAGACAGTCACTCTTGCATGCGGCGGCTGGCCAAGCAAGAACATTGAATCGCTCTGCGAACTGCTTCTCGGCATTGCCAAGACCGGAAACGACCACATGACCATGGCCGCCTTTGACATTTTCGAGATGATCTTTGAGGGTATGGCTACCGAGGAGATGGCCTCTGTAAAGCTCCCACGCCTGCTCGAAATCATTGCCGAGCTGCGACCCTCTGCCAACGACACACAACTTCTTCCTCCCTGGATCGCTATTCTGTCGAGGGGTTACGACGTTTCTGCCCAGACGGAGCCCGAGGACACATTCCAGAAGCTCCCCGATCTGTTCAACTTGGTCTCCGAATTTATGGAATCATCCTCGCATAACATCCGCGTTTCCGCATCCGAGTGTCTGATCTCTTTCGCAGCCAACTGCATTCCCAACCAAGTCATCTTGGAGCCATCCATCTACGACGAGAAGGTTCTTGAGAAGCTGGCCCAGATTGCCGAGAAGTTTTTGAGTGTCCAGTACCAGTCTGCTTGGATGCAAACATTCAACGTCTTTGGTGGTCTTTTTGATGCTCTCCGATGGCGCTCCAACCCAATTCTCCTGGGCATCGTGAAAGCCGTCGGTGAACTTCGTGGCAACGACTCTTTCATGGGTAAGAAGGAGGCTGACGATGTTCTCGGCAAGGCGGTGAGAGCCATGGGCCCCGAGGCCGTTCTCAAGGTCCTGCCCCTGAACCTGGCAAAGCCTGTCAAGGGCCAGCCTGGCCGTGCTTGGTTACTTCCGATCATGCGCGATTACACCAGCAACACCAACCTTCAGCACTTCAGAGACGAGATGGTTCCCCTCAGCGAAGCCATGTTCCAAAAGGTCATTGACAATGGCGATGCCCCCAAGACCATGGAAATCAAGATTTACGAAACTTTGGTCTCGCAAATCTGGTCCATCTTGCCTGGATACTGCGACTTGCCTTTGGACCTTACCACTGCTTTTGACCAGTCGTTCGCAGAGATGCTCGCCAACCTTCTTTACAAGCAAATTGATTTGCGACTCGAAGTTTGCAGAGCCCTCAGGGCCCTGGTCGAGTCCAACCAAGCTGTTGCATCGGTAGAAGATGCTGAAGATCTGGTTCTGCAAAGCCGGGTTTCAAAGGATGATGCAAAGAAGAATTTGACCTACTTGGGCACATTTGCAGGCAATCTGCTTGCTGTGCTTTTCAACGTCTACAGTCAGACTCTTCCGCAATCTCGGGGCCCCATTCTTCAGACTATCAATGCTTATTTGAGCATTACTCCCAACCAAGAACTGACCGAGACATTCGACCGTGTTAGCAACATGCTTGCTCAGACCATCGCCGAGGCAGCCGCCGAGCAAGAAAAGAACAACAAGCAGCAGAAATCCAAGGACCAGATGCCGTCTACTAGTCATACACTGATGGACCTGGTTATTACCATGTCTGCCTACCTCCCTCGTGAGAGTTTCGGAGCTCTTTTCAACATCTCTTCCATCATTATCGTGAAGGACGATGATCCACAGCTGCAAAAGAAGGCATACAAGCTCATCCCCCGACTGGCAGGATCTGAAATTGGCAAGGTGGCACTGCAGGAACGCTTCGACGAGCTGCAAAATCTGCTACTTTCCAGCGCCGAGAAGGTTTCTACTCCGGCTCGGAGAGAGCGGATTGCCGCCATTGCGTCCATGGTGCCATTCATTCCCGACGACTCGCTTCACTTCATTCCCTCTGTCCTCTCGGAAGTCGTCATCGGCTGCAAGGAGAACAACGAGAAGGCAAGAACATCAGCATTTGATCTGCTCGTTGCCATGGGCCACAGATTAGAACAGTCCAAGGGCAAGATGATTGTCAACAGCAAGGTTCCTCATATGCCCGCCGATGCGCCGTCAGTCCCTGCCGGTATCGAGGAGTACTTTACCATGGTCAGTGCCGGTCTTGCTGGCAGCACGCCTCACATGATTTCTGCCTCCATTACTGCCATCACTCGTATGCTCTATGAGTACCGCGAGACGCTCAGCCAGGAAATCATGAGCGATCTTGTGCAGACCATGGATCTTTTCCTGACCTCCAACAACCGTGAGATTGTCAAGAGTGTCTTGGGTTTCGTCAAAGTGTGCATCATCAGCTTGCCGACGGAAATGATGCTTCCTCGACTACCCTCCCTGATCCCTAACCTCATGGTCTGGGGTCACGAACACAAGGGCCACTTCCGAGCCAAGGTCAAGCACATCGTGGAAAGAATGATTCGTCGCTTTGGCTTCGATATTGTTAACAAGCACTGCCCCGAGGACGACCGCAAGTTGATTAACAACATTCGCAAGACCAAGGAGCGCAGCAAGAGAAAGAAGGAGGCCGCCAAGGCTGAAGGCCAGGAAGAAGATGAGGACGAGACTGGCGGTAAACGCCGCAGCCGCTTCGAGAGCGAGTATGACGAGGCGCTTTACTCTAGTGAAGACTCTGATGCCGCCGAGGACTCTGATGAGGAGATGGATGGTAACACGTCCAAGAAGGGTAAGAAGGGCGGAAACACATACATTATGGAGGATGAAGACGAGCCTCTCGATCTCCTCGACAAGAAGGCCCTCGCCAGCATCTCGTCGACTAAGCCCGTCAAGATGCGCAAGGCAGGCAGGACAAAGGCCAAGACCGACATGGACGGCAAGCTCATCCTCGGCCAGGACGACGAAGACGACGCCATGGTTCTGGACGGTGGTGCTGCCGAGGGCGGTGACAGCGGTGTAGGCGCCTACGTCGCCGCTCTCCGGGGCAAGGACGCCGCCCGTCGTGGACAGCGTGGCAAGCTCAAGTTCTCCAACAAGCACAGAAACCAGGACGACGAAGATGACGAGATGGAAGTCGACGAGAACGATCTGGCCGCCATCAAGAACACTGTCAACAGGGCCCACGGAGGCGACCGGGGCGGCAGAGGCGGATGGGGCGGAAGAGGTGGCCGTGGTGATCGCGGCGGTCGTGGCGGCCGCGGTGACCGTGGAGGAGGCCGCGGCGGCAGAAGTGGCAGAGGCAACTTCAACGGCGGCCGGAGAGGACTCGGCGAGGACAAGAGACACGGAGCTTCTGTACAGGGTGGCGGCAAGGTGGGAAAGCCTCACTTCCCAAAGGGAGGAAGGCGATAAGCAGATGATTGATACCCTTCTCGAAGATGCTGCCTTTTACTATTGCTTAAAGGGGTATATAGTTGCTTCGCTCTTGATTTTTACCCGGCGTCCCGGTGGTTGCATATGGAAGATAAAAAAGAAGACAGTCTAGTTAGTTATGAATTTGACATGACATATCAATACGGAATGAGCGGATTCCGTAATTGTGACAAGATGACACTCGTGTGATCTAGCATGAATGCATTAATATGAGTATATACCCATGGAACGAGTGTGGCATTCCATGCATCGTATCGCTACTCAAACAAAGGCTCTTTCCTTCTTTGCTTTCAAATCATAATAGTAGTGACACATATTTCCATACATCAAAAACAAGAAGACCTCCGTCAACGACCCGGAACGCCGAAAAGATATGTTGTGATAAAAACCCGCTTGCCATCGTCGTTCGTTGCGCCAATCGTTCCCCATCTATCTGAACTTGCTGAAAATAACGGCAAAAATCAACAGAACCAATACAGTGATAATGGCAATGGTGATTACCCGATTTGTAGCCATCCTAGAAGAAGAGAATATGTCAGCAAACGGTTCTCCATCATGATTACATGTGATTTCCAAGGGAAGCCATTACCTACGAGCCATCCCCCTCAGCGTCTTGACGCTTCTGTCCAGGTATCCCTCGCTCTCGTCAAAGCGGGCCTGGGTGTTCATGATGCGGTCGCGCTGGCCGTGGAGCTCGGCGAGGGTGCTGGCGCCAACAGCCTCGGTCTCGTAGGCGAGGGCCTGGCTGTTGCGCAGGCGCTGGGTGCTGCGGTCGAGGCGGTCGGTTCCCGCGAGGAGCTGCTGACGCTGCTCGAGCTGGGCGTCCTGGGGGCCGCCGCCGTTGGGATTGTCGGTGTAGCGACCGCCGAACAGGGCCGCCCGGTCCGAGGCCAGCGACGTGAGCTTGCGCTTGTACTGGTCCGCCGACGTCTCAAAGTTGCGGAACCGCTGGTTCACCTTGGCGCGGGCCGACGAGGGGATGTTGGCCTTTTCGAGGCGCATCTGTCCGAGCAGCTCGTCGGCCTCCTCGAGCGCCCTCTCGGCCTGGGAGATGGCGGCCTTTCTTGGCTCGCCGCTCAGCTCGGGGATCTGGTCGAGTTTCTGGGTCAGGTCGGCCTGTACCAGCTTGAATTCGGCCTCATAACTGCTGAAAAGCTCAGAGCCGGCATCGGTATCGAGAGGGTTTGACATTTTTAATTGTTTGTGATGATGTGGTGTTGTGGTTGTCGTCTTTGCTTTCCACCGAGTGGCTGGCGAATGGCACTGTCGGGATCCTTTGTGTATTCAAAAGTCCCAGGGTTTCGTGAGGTTTTTCGTTTTGGCCACCCTGTTGTCTGTTCTCTGTATACAAGGAAAAGCAGCAAATTGAATGAGAGTGGGTATTATTCTGTTGTTTGCGCGTCGTTACAAGTTGCGTATCATTTCCAGTTCGTCGCAGATGATGTCAGGAACAGCCACTGCAACAAATGCGATTCGGGTCACTGCTCCTCCCCAGCCCAGGGCCATTGATTGCGGTACCTGCCGTTGGGTTCTGCTGACTTACGTACCTACAGGCTTCATCTTAGTGCTAGGCACCGGCTTTCGGGTGAGCCGATGCTCCTTTTGCTTGCTGAGCCACAATGGATCCCAGCTCTCTGGTACGTGCAGTAACCATGGCATCCCTCCATTCCAGCCACATACACACCAGCCACGGTCGATACACCCACAGTCTCCATTGAATATGGCCCGTGCACTCTGTGAATTTGTGGTTATTAGCAAAATTTCGAAATTCCGCTTTGCTCTGGTTTTCTCTTTTTCTTCTTCATAGAAAGTTGAACCCCCGGCTGCAGATATTTCAATACGGCTCTGCGTCCTCATTTCTCCAACGGACGCCGAGTTGAAAAAGCCGGGCAGACTGAAATTGGTGCTTCTAAGAATTGGACATTAGACGAGTCTTTTGACTTGCCTCTGAGTATTCGATCCCGTTGAGCCTCGACATTTATTTTCACCTGCAGAATCTGCATGTTTTGTGTGCGCATAGTCTACCAAACTGTTGACCTGATTCGCCTTTAAATTAAACATCGCGGCAGGCCATCATAGTGGTCAATGCTGTACTGTCATCTCATGAACGTTTGATCATTTGGCCTGTAATGATCTTGCGTGAATAATTTCCATGATCGACGTTGCTGCCGTTGTCAAATGAACAAAAGCGTTGGACACGCCAATTCTGCTCGATGGGAGGCTGGCTTGTGAGTACCTGGCATCTAGCTTACCAGGCACGCGATCAGACAGATCGATCCATCTTGAGCTAGGTGGAGTGCCGAGTTCCACTAGCGGTTCGACACCTTGACAGATTGAAATGTCGCTTGAAGTTGGGCATGTTTATTTATCCTGCCTCTCTTGCTGTCGATCAACTCATCAAGTCAGTCAAATATTGTCTGTTCTTCTCTGTATGGCATGACTGCATGTGATTCCTTCCTAGTATCAATATTTACATGGTGGCATTGGATCATCCCAGCTAGCCACAGCAGCCAAGTATTACCCGGGGTAAAACAGTCTATCCTCAGCTGCATGCTTATTTTAGCAGTGGCCGTGTCCGCTGTAATAAGCACTTCCCAGAGGCATCTAAGGTCCACGGGTACCTTACACCTTATTTGCAGGCAAGACAAGACAGAAACTTGGAGACTTGCATATTGACGCACGTTATTACGAAAATAGAGAGCATATACCAGCCACCACATGACAAGTATTGCATCGTTTTATTCTTGCATATCAAAGAGGGGATAAAAAAACGGAAAGGCTGAAGAAAATGGACCACGAGGACAATACTAACCTAGGAACAAGACCCCCAGTCAAAGCGTGTAGGTAGTAGCGTAGCGTCCCGGTGTTGGGGGTTCGCTCCTTGTCGGACAATGCGGGTTTCATACAGGGCGACATGGCGGGCTTTAGAGCTTCGAACTCAACAAAGACGATCTAGCGGCGGCATCGGCTGGGCAGCCTGGGCTTTGCTGAGCTTTGCTGGGGTACGGCGGGCCTCGGATATTGAATCGAATCGAGATAGTAAGAAGATGTCTACTGCTCATCATCGGCGCTTTTTCTGTCTGTCACCTGTTCGTATTTTGTTTTTTCCTCTGTCCCAGTCGACCATTTTGTTGTTTTTCAGCTCTTTAGCCAAACCAGAATATATCTCCGCCTCTTTACCTTGCTCGTCCATTGCCTTTGTCTCGAACCACAGCAAATAGTCCATCATTAAGCGCTTTCATTCAGCTGTGCTGGGGGGGCCAATTGGAAGCAGTAATCCCGTACTCAGGAGAATCATACCTCTTAGCAATATGCCAGCATCAGGCAGACAAGAACTGTAAGTTGCATTCATTTTTGCATACCTCGAATGTGTATTCTGCGCTCTCCTCTAGCCTGCATCTCATCACATGCAATTCGCCCTCTTATCTCTGCTAGGTACATGCAAGAGAGACACCACACATACACAATAGATGGAGAGATGACACAACAGAGAAGCTAGAGGATTGGCACCTACAGCACGCCACCCTCCAAGTCCAAGGGCATTCCCAGCTGAGCTGCTGCAACTCTGAGAAGCTTGTTATCTTTTAGCAACCCTAAATGTTTGGCTGTGACTGGGCTGTAACTCGCGTCACTATACGCAAGAGTGCAGGTCTCGGTGCAATCAAGCCCAGGCTCTGGCTGGGGGTCCAGAGGGGAAAGATCCCGACTGAGGCGCAACTCTGAGTGCGAATGCCCTGTCAAACATCTCACTTGCACACATGCATTGTCATGGCCTCCCATTTCTGAAAAAAAGTCTCTTTTGACTCTACCAATATGTTCCTCGTTTATTTTCTCTATCTGATACTTTGCGAGCTTTTGGCCCTCGTTGCTGCGCCCCTGTTCGATTTTCCCCTCATTTTCTTTATCACAGCTTCCCGCGAGGAAACCTCAATGACATCATCCATTAACCGGGTCCCCAGGAAGACAGTCGCCATTGTCGGCACGGGCAGCGCCGGCATTGGCGCATTATGGGCACTGAACCGCACCCATCACGATGTCTACGTCTACGAGGCGGCAGACAGGCTTGGCGGCCACACTAACACAGTTACCTGGAAGCGCGGGAAGTATCAGGCGCTGGTGGACACTGGCTTCATCGTGCTGAATACTGCGACGTACCGTACGTTCTTCGATTCAGTGCACTGCCATGCCGCGCGCATGCACATACAGTCCCAAAATGTCGAAATAGCTAACACTGATATGCAGCCAATTTTATCAACTTTTTGAAAAAGATCGGCGTCAACACCGTCAAGACTGAAATGACCTTTGGCGTCTCGCGCGACCATGGCAAGTTTGAGTGGGCCGGCACAGGCCTCGATGCCGTTTTTTGCCAGAGGAAAAACATCTTTTCGCCAAAGATGTGGAGGATGATTTTCGATATTATTCGCTTCAACCAGTTTGCTCTCGACCTGCTGAGAAATGAAGGTGGCGCTGCCGATGAGACGGAAACGATAGGCCAGTACCTAGAGCGCGAAGGGTATTCGGAGACATTCAAAAACGATTACTTGATCCCAATGACGGCGGCTGTGTGGAGCACGAGTCCGGATAAGTGCAGCTTGGAGTTTCCCGCCGTGACGCTCGTTCGGTTTATGTAAGTTTGGCTTCCCATGCCGAGGATACGTCTAATCATGCTGACCCGATTTGACGATAGGTGGAATCATCACCTCTTGTCGACAGTGGCATCGCGGCCAGATTGGCTGACGGTTGAGGGAGGAGCCAAATCTTACATCGATGCAGTCGTCAAGGGTTTCCCGCCAAACCACCTTTTCACCAACTCGCCCGTCAAGCACATTACCAACGATGCAGATGGACGGCCCAGGTTGCATCTAGAGAATGGCAAATCAGAAGTCTACGACCACATCATTCTTGCGACGCACGGCGACCAGGCGTACCAGATCATTGGACCATCAGCCACCAATGAGGAAAAGTTGATCATGTCGGCTTTCAAGACTTCGGAGAACACGGCAGTCCTTCATTCTGATTTGACGCACATGCCAGTGCGACAGAATTCGTGGTCGGCGTGGAACTATCTAACACTTTCAGACCCCTGGACGGGCAGAGATATCGACAAGGTCTCCCTAACGTACAACATGAACATTTTGCAGCATATTCCCCGAGAGCCGTTCGGTGATGTACTGGTCACCCTGAACCCGATCCATGAGCCAAAGGCCGCCACGGTACAAGGACGATATTCGTACTCCCACCCGATATACAATCCCGAGGCAGTACGCGCGCAGAATCAGTTGCACCGAATCCAGAACAAGCGTGGCATCAGCTATGCTGGCGCGTGGACCAAGTACGGATTTCATGAGGATGGGTTCAGCAGTGGACTGCATGTGGCTCAGGCACATCTCGGTGCCAAATTGCCATTTGAATATGTCGACTCAACCTACAGCCGTGGGAAGCGCCCCAGATTTGGTCTCAGGGACAGGATTCTGCGACTCATCATTCTCGCGATACAGGTGTTGATTGTCACAGTTTTGGAAACTGTGGTGTCGAAATTTCGGCCCGGTCCATCGCCCAAGCAGGTGAATGGCGTTGCAAAGAGACGCACCAATGGTTACAGGAGATTGTCATGAGTGTTGAGTGTGTGTATGTGGAATTTCCTTGAGCATGGAGCTTTGGGAGCATAATTTTGGCGTTTGGGTTGCCGAGTCTCTTTGATAGCATTAGCATGGGCATTTATACCAGATTGTATAGGGTTTTCTGGAAGGGTAGAAGATCTCTCATCATATATTTCACCACCAAATTACGCTCGAGAACACCCATGAATTGAGAGTGAGAGATTTGACCTGAATATGTATCTTTCCTTTTACCAGTCTAGCATGTGAAGATGAATCCACGACTGTTGGTAAGTTATGTATGTTGAACTATGGTCACCGTGGAATCATTAGCGCCCGATTGGCGAATCTCGGCCACCATACAATCTTAAGCTTACAGCACAATGCAGATCCCTGGCCGGACAAGCAGCCAGAGACCCCTGCCCGCAGTCCCCAAATCCCGGCTCCAAATTTAGTGCCAAAAAAGCTACCACCAAAGCTCGACGACATCATCCGATTCGCGTCCGACTTTTCTGGAAGCTCTCGCCATTGAACCCTGAACAATCCTCTTGTTGGTTCACTCAGTAGGCACAACCATGAATTCACTACCGCGGATATTTGCGCGCTCATTTCAGCAGTCCGCGCCTTCCGGCCGGGCGTGCTCGTCATGCCTCCGAGCCATGCGCCAGCAGTCCCGAGTACAACTGCAGCAGCTCGAGAGCTCGGCATCGCGAAGATACCTTTCCAACAGCTCGCCCAAGAGAGCCACGCCCCAGCAAACACCTCCCCCGCAACCCCCGAGACCGCAACAGCAGCAGCGGGCCGTAACGCCGGATATCGACAGGCTGAAGGAGTACTACAGGCATAAGAACCACACGGGACTGTACGTTTGCGAAATCTCCGAAATCCCGGGGGAAATGAGAACAGAGCAAGGGAGAAGTGAAGGACACTGCTCTAGACAAGAGTACATATGCTAAGATTGCCTTCTTTGGCGACTTTTAGGAACTACATTCTCAGTATTATTCTCGGAACAGTGGCCTTTAGCTATGGCAGTGTGCCAATGTACAAGATGGTATGCATACAAGGCCCCTCTACAGCTTGCAGGACCAGCTGGATCTTCAGGTCAGGGGAGGGAAAGAGACTGACATAAAGGAACAGATCTGTCAGACGACCGGCTGGGGCGGACAGCCGGTGCGAGCGCCAGGCCACGGGCCGAGCGGCGACAACATCGACCCGTCGACAAGGCTGGTGCCGGTAGAGGACGCCAAGCGCATCCGCGTAACCTTCAACGCCTCGGTATCGGACATACTGCCGTGGAAGTTCACGCCGCAGCAGCGCGAGGTGCGGGTGCTTCCCGGTGAGACGGCCCTGGCCTTTTACACAGCCACCAACACGTCGGACAAGGACATCATCGGCGTCGCCACCTACAGCGTCACCCCGGCCCAAACGGCCCCCTACTTCAGCAAGATTCAGTGTTTCTGCTTTGAGGAGCAGCGTCTCAACGCCGGGGAGACGGTCGACATGCCCGTCTTCTTCTACCTCGACCCTGATCTGCTCAATGACCTCAATATGAAGGGTGTTGAGACGGTGACTCTCAGTTATACCTTCTTCAGTAAGTTCTTTTTGCCACTCATATCTCCCCACCTGCTTTCACCGAAGAACCAGGCCATAGTCTCGTGGCGATTCATTCCACGGCGTGTAGCAGTGTACAGATATGCTGACCATTCTCTGCAGAGGCGAGGTACGACGACAATGGAAACTTCAAAAATATTGCCCCAGCTTCATAGACATGTACAAAAGTATCATAGAAAAAAAGGCCAAAAGACTAGGCCATGGAGACCCGTATATATGATGAACCCTCCTCAATGCTGGTTCACACTCATTGAAGTGTGATATATCGAAACCAGCTGTATTTTTTGGAAGATAGAAAAGAAAAGAAATGTAAAATGGATGTACAACAGTATTCAGGACTACCAAATCATTGTCCCATCATATGCCTTTGCGCCATTGTACATGTTGTTGAGTTGAACAATCTCTGCTGAATGCTCCGAAACATGCACACCAATTCGTCCATTGCTTTAATTTGCCGTCACCTGAAGTAGGAGGGAGGGAGAGGTGCCTGAGTCGTTGATAAGAACATTTGTCAGGCTCAAACCGACCTGCTGCCGAGTTATCTCGCAGTATTGACTCTATACAGGAAAGGACGAAGGCAAAAGGTCTGTGCATTGGGCCAAGCAACAAACTCAAGGTATTATGTAGACTCAAAGAGGGGTTGAACAAATACGAAAAAAAGGATGGATGGAAAAAAAAAATACTTCTTCCCATAGAAGGCAGTTCTGACAATTCGAGGACTCGAACATCAGACCCCGGAAAAATGGTTCGCTAATTTTCCATAGCCACTTGCTCGGAGCTGTGCATGGTGCCAACTCGGCCACCGAGGCTCAGCAATGGGAAAGAAGGAACTTCTTCCCACGGCAGCTCAGGTTTCCTTGGCAGTGTTGGTTATTGACTGGACCATTTAATGACACTTATCAGGTCTCCTAGCTATTTTCATTTGGGTCTATTGCTGCCTGTTCGTATTTTTAATTCTTACATTTCTGCTTCATTATCAAAAGCTGTTGTCGATTAATTCCTCTGTTCGTTTGTTGGATTCAGGATCCTGCTCCATCCGTTCAATCACCTCGTGAATTGGTGTAACCTTTCCGTTGAGTTTACGCAAAGCATATCAACACCTAACTAGACTAAAACAATTTGTTACTTGGTCATATGTCATGCAAATCCAGGCAGTCGCAAAGTCGTTGATGGCGACTTGTTCTATTGTTTTCGAAAGGGACAAAGGTTATACCCAAGGGTTTTCGATCGTCACAGCGAGGATAGCTATTTGGAACATAGGGCGATTAGTATTACTATGCATCAACAGCAGTCCTCAATGACAGTCGTGTGTACGTCAGAATGTCAGAATTAAAAACGTTTTAAATTTAATAGCATAATTGAATTGCCCCAAGCTAAGGAAGATTTTGTCCAGTAATTCATGCTCTGAATTCTAATCCTGATTGATCGATGTGTTGTCGAGGTCAAGGCTTCTGCTTCTAGACATGACAAAGGGCTTATATTAATCACTTGATAGGCTCGTCAAGGGGAATCTCAAGGAGGCACCTAATTGAATGATCTCTAACGCTGTACGAACTTGCAGGCCGCACACAGGTTTGGTCAACACTGACTGCTTCAGTCCTACCCTGGCTGCGGTGCGAGCTGTTTCGTCGTGCGCCTTCCCTTGACCCATGTACCGACCGTTTCAACACCGATTTCGGCGGCTGCTTCTCTATCCATCCCCCCTCCTCTCTGTTACCTTTTGCACCCTCCTTTCACTCCGCCGCATGCACTTTACGCTGATCAATTACAAACACCCATGATACAATTTTAGCTTGCAAGAGTCAAAGTATGCCAACCCGGCTTGAAGCTCCAGTATATCAGAGGCCTTCTGGTGTGCGTGGTGTCCAGACATGCTTCCTATTCGACGGCAGTATTCTTCCAAGGGAAATCAAGCCACTGCCACCTCAGGGCCATTTTGCCACGTCGACTTGTCCATGTTCCCCTACCCATGTTTCCCAGGCGGCCTTGGCCTCTCTGGGTACCTCCCACTCAGTCTCGGTGCCAACCCACGCTTTACATCTGGCTGTTGTCTTGTCCGCGTCCGTGTCCTTGCGACGGTCTGGCGGCCGGAAGAAGCCTTCACCTCCTTTGACACACTGTACGATAACTCCCACTCTCTGCGAAAGTCTGGTTCCAATCACCAAGCGAGCCCTCTTGAGAGCCGGCATATGGTGAAGCGCCATTGCCATATCTGTTATCAGGGGGTCGAATGTCTCCGGGTCCGGTCGCGTTCGCCACATATGATGCGGTTGCTCTCCGTTGGCAGCAGCATCACGATCTTCATGATCCTCGTCGTGACTGTCACTGTCGTCGTCGCCTTCTTCTACGTCGTCGTCAGAGTCAAAGACACTGCGTGGCGAGTCAGGGGCGACCTCGTCTGGGTTCCCCGTATAGTACCACTTCCCGCTGGGTGAAAGCAGTCCGTCCTGAATATGAAGCCGCCGCAGCGCTGACATTGGCTTCTCTTCGTAGAGTGCTCCAGGTCGCCGATTACGAAAGAGGTCCGACGAGATAAGCACGCCAGTGAGGTCTAACTCCGTCAGCCTGCCGGCCTCGGCAAGTTGTCGAATAGATTCACAGAGTGGGTCGACATGTTCATCATCCTCGAGATCCTGACACGCAAAGCTATGATTCACTGGATCCCACCCACCCTGGCGTCTCACGTGGAGCTTACTTAGCTCAGGTAACAAGCGAAGCTCCCTCAGCCCAGCAGCCAGCGCGAGGCGATGGTTACTGCGCATATCACGGCGCTTGAGCGCCGGGTCGCGGTACTCGATATCGAGCTCCCGTAGCTGTGGGAAATGACCAGCGAGCCGGCACAGGGTAGTCGGGTGAGGTGCTTGACCGGGCGAGACGTCGATCCGGAAAGCCGAAATTCTTCGGACTACAGCAAACCCATCGACGTCAGCTTCGAGGTAGCGACGAGCTGCGCTGGATTTAAGCACATTGAAGTGGTGGTCCACCGGACCGTCCATTTGAATATTGTAGTCGAAGGTCAACCAGAGCTTAAGGGTTGGCAGGGCTTCGTCGCCGGTCGCGTGCTGTTCCCACAGCGCGAGCAGACTCAAGAGATCTTTGATCGCATCGGTAAAAGCAGCCACATTGTCTGCATGATCCTTGCGGGTGTCGCCGTGGGTGGGCAAACACACAACGAACGTAAGGTCGCGGAGGAGCCCCCGGCGGCGTGTGTCGGAGAAGATGGCGGCAAACTCCGGCAGTTCGGTGCTCTTGAGGCGGATACTGGCAAAGGTCTGCGCCTCCACGGCGTGCTGCCAATTACGCGAGAGTGTATACGGTCCACAGACTGGCTTTGGGGGAGCCGGAGCGGCCCGGCCGAGCATGCGCCGCCGCGGAGCGAATGGTGCTGGTGGCTTTATTAGGAAATAAGACACTATAATGGAGAGAATCTCCGGGCTGAGCCTATCCATTGCTACGGTTGAATGCTTGTTCTCCTTCTCCGAATTTATATGCAGTTATAAAGCTCATTTACGGAGTTCGCAGACTGTTGGTTGCTAAGAAAAGTGGAGACATCCTGATGAATCAACCAAGCTCTTTTATGTAGCCATGGGGAATTCCCTAGACGGGCTCTGTGAGAAAGTAGGCTCCCATAACCGTCAAGAACACTACAGACTGCCAACCGCTGGCTATAAAGATGCAATAATAAAAAGGGCCAGACTAGATAACTCAAACCAAACCCCCAACTACTCACAAAGGGATGTAGACATATGCGACCTCAAACGGCATCATACAAGTCAGCGCTATTATAGCCCATACTATTTTTGTTATGCGCGTAATCAATTCTAAATGTACGACCACCACAAATAAACACACAAACTACATCAATCCATCTATTACGCCAAGCCCATGTTACGCAAAGTAAAAGGAGGAAAAAAAAAGAAAACAAATCTAGACAAAGCAGCCATCTCGTGATAAGCACCCAACAACAAGTTACTCAGGTCTTTAAGACCTCCTGGCCTTCCTAACACGCATGGTGTAATACAACAAAACAGTCACAAGAACATTAAACGCAATGAAACCCCACATGATGCCAAAGTTGCGCCATCGATCATTCCACGACAGGCCTAAGCCAGACATGAAGTCGTCGGCCACGGTATACGCGCAGTACCGACAAGCGGCGACGTCCTCGGGATTCTGCAGCCTCCCCAGCACCCCCGGCTCGGCCAAGAAGTCGGCCATGTACTCGCCACACGTGGTGGTGCCGCCGCCGCCGGCCGGGGGATCAAAGACGCTCGTCTCGGCCTCGGAGCACTCGACGGCGCGGCCGTGCAGCAGGAGGGCCACTATGCCGCCGATCCAGTAGGTAAAGGGCGAGACACGGTACATCCAGACCCAGAAGCGGGGCAGTAGGTCGGGGCTCTGCAGCACGCCGCAGAAGATGAGGCTCATCATGACGAGCAGCGTGACGACGGCGCCCGCCGTCTCCGTGTTGGGCACTACGGCAATGGTCATGTGGGCAAACGTGCCAATGTAGACGAAGAACTGCACCAGGTAGAGCAGCACCATGCCCTGGCGGTACGGGTCCGCGATGGCGGACGCGGTGACAGGGTAGTACACGGTCGCGAAGATGATGACGGCGCCTAGGATCTGGTACGGGATCTCGACGGCGATATTGGAGAGGAGGAAGACGGGCCAGGAGTAGAGACGGGAGGGCCGCTCCCGGACCTCGTAGAGGGACCGGTGGAGCAGGAAGATGGGCTGGATCTGTTGGACGAGCGAGGTGAAGAGGGTGGTGATCATGAAGAGCGAAAAGAGGACATTGTTCATGCCTGCTAACGAGTCGGGCGGAGAGTAAAATGTGAAACCGATAAAGAGCCCGGCAACGACGAGAAGAAGCCATTTGGAGAATATGTAGGTAGGGAGCCGGTTGTATTGCTGGAAGATGCGGTGCGTGACAAGAGTGATTTGGGTTGAGAAGGACGTGGCAAATTCAGTCTCCGGGGCGGGGGGCTGCTGTGATATTTGAAGGGGTCGGTACTGATGCATGCCCTGGGGCCGCCTTTCAAGCTGCTCTTGAAGGTGATGACTGTCGGGATAATGGTAAGCCTGCTCCGGGTACTGCTGATCGTACTGCGGGTAGTAACTGTGAGGTTGGTGAAGAGGTTGTCCCCGCTGGATCAGGTCGATCTCGGCGTTGACGGCCGCGATTTCCATGCTCGAGCTCCAAACGCCGTGCCAGTCGTTGCCATTTTCCGTGTTGACCACATCGAGCATGTACTCGGCGGGGTTCTCTTGCGGATCGCAGGGCCTGGCTCCATGTGCCTCGAAGTAGTCGATCAAGGTCTGTGAATTTGGTCCTATATCACCGAAATATACCGTCTTACCCCCGCGAGCTAAAAAGAGGAGGCGGTCAAACTGTTGAAAGAGCAGGGCGCTGGGCTGGTGTACAGTACACAAGACTGCTTGGTTGGAATCAGCCAGCTTGCGTAGAAAAGCGCAAATTGTCCAGGAGCTTTGTGAATCGAGGCCGCTCGTTGGCTCATCCAAGAACAACAGCAATTTGGGCTTGGCTGCCAGCTCTACTCCAATGGTCAGCAGCTTCCTTTGCTCTATATTCAAGCCCTGACCAGGAACACCAATAACGGCATCGGCAAACTCTTCCATGTTGAGCATCCTGATCACGTCTTCAACAAAGGCATGCTTTTCGCTAGTAGGGACATGCTTGGGTTGGCGAAGCATGGCGCTAAACCGGAGGCTTTCTCGTACTGTGGCGGTTTCCAGGTGGACATCCTGCTGCTGAACATAGCCTGCTTTCCTTTGAAAACTTGCTCCCAACGGCTGACCATTGACAAGCATGTCTCCAGTGATGACGCCCACAGTCGTTCGCTGTGCGAGAACATCCAGCAGTGTTGTCTTGCCAGCGCCGGAAACACCCATCAAGGCTGTAAGGGTTCCCGGCTTGACCCATCCCGACACGTTATCCAACAGTCGTCTTGTCTCTCCCTTGACATTGACATCATATGCAACATTTTTCCAGAGAAAAACATCCGTCTGTGGCTCAAGTACCACGGCATTGTCGCTCGGAAAATGGAGCTGTGGCGGGAGCATGGATATCGTGGACTCGTTGATATTATCAAAGATGGTGCGACGCTTGCGATTTTGGAGATGAGCCGGCACCGCACCTCGTCGAAACACCAGAACCTCGGCCGCACTGGACATGGAAAGAACGGAACCACTGGCAGCGAAGTAGAGAATCATGAAAAAGACCAGCATGCCAAGCAAGATACCAAGGTTGCGCCACACGTGCTCATAGTAGTATCCGTAGCTGGCAGCAATGTACGCGTCGCCGTTGACAGTGAGACTTCCGGCTACCGCCCCGACTGTCGGACAGATGAAGCCACCGGCAGCAGCAGACCCGTACGAGGGCCCGCTAGGTACCACAATGGGACATGTATACTCGCGATTGTGAAATTCGTTTGCAATGAGGATTTCAAAGGCGTAGTAGATGGGGCTGATCCAGCGGATCCACCCGAACCACGGCTTCATCTGCGGTACTGCGACAACGTAGCCCGTGTACATGACGAGAGCCAGCACGGCAACGCCCGCCAGCGACATGGCCTGCGAGATGGTGCGGCTGACGGCGGCGGCGGTCCGGAACACGGCGCTCATGACGAACGTGACGAGGAGGATGACGAGAAAGTAGACAAAGAAGGGACCCGGTTCACGGCGGAGGCCGGCCATGAAGTAGAAAATGATGTTGTGAATGACACACAAGAGAAACTGGATGGGCATGTCAGAGACGATGCCCGCCATGGCCTCGGTGACGGGACGGTAGAATGCAAACGAGGCGTGCTTATTGACGATGGGACGCTGTTCGTAGAGGGTATTGATTTCATTGACGGCAGAGAGGGCATGTATCAGGACCACCAAGAAGAGAGCACCGCCCTTGGCCGCGAGGTTCGAGGTTGTGTCGTTGTCGCCGCCATAAAAGACAGATCCCACGATGAGGGCGCCCATAATGTTCATGACGCATGCGCTTACCGTCGCAGCCATGTCCTGCCATTTGCGTACGTACGCTCGTTGTGTTGTCAAGCGCAGCTGCTTTGCCAGGCTGATGGTGTACGGGGACTTTGGTTTCACGTGCTTATTCTGTCGTGTCATTTTGGCCTGGCGACGTTGTGCCATGGCTTTTCCAAAGTCCCCATCGGCGGCGCGCGACTCGTCTTCGTATTGCGCTATGTCTTGCTGCAATGCCGAAAATTCGGGCGAGTTTCGCCAGTACTGCTGGAACTCGCGCGCAGTCCGAGGGACCTGATTCTCCATTCCCGGCCGGGGCCTACGCTCTCCCGGGTTGGTGACAGACGTGAGAAAGTCACTCGTCGTCTGGCGCTGCGGGCAGAACCAGCCCTGACGTTCAAAGAACTCCTTGGCCCCATCCGCAGGCCCAAAGTAGATTTGCCTACCCTCGTAAAGAAGGGTTACCTTGTCGAACTCGTCGTAAATGGCCTGACTAGCTTGATAGATAGCGACGGCATTGGTGTTGGCTCCCAGGTCCGAGGCGAGCCGCAAGTTTTGCACAAACTTGAGAGCCGTGGCCGAGTCGAGGCCGCGGGTGCTGTTGTCCCACGCCGACAAGGAAGAACCTGCCAGTATCATTTCCGCGATACTCACGCGTTTACTCTCGCCGCCCGAGACCCCGCGGATGAACTCATTACCCACCTTTGTGTTGCGCGTGTGGCTGAGGCCACATACGGCCATGACAACATCGACGACATGGCGAGCATATTCCTTCTCTGAAATGCCCTGGTCAACATTTGGGGGGATGCGGCAAGATGCCGCAAACTCGAGTGTCTGACCGACAGTAAGGTGAGGGAAGTGTCTGTCGACCTAAATCGTGTTTGATACTTGTGGTTAGCGGTGCCAGAGGAATTCAAACGCGGAACTGCACAAACCTCGTGATTATACGTCATCTCTCCTCTGAATTCTTCAACCATGTCGCGCTGGGGTATTCCCTTATAGTGCACGACTGATTTATCCGCCACTTGCAGACTGTGAAGCTCTCCACAGAGTGACTTGAGCAGCGTGCTACAGCCAGATCCCGGTCGTCCCAGCACTAACAACAGCTCACCCTCGCGCACCAGCCCGTTGAACCCGTGCAGTATCTTCTTTGGAGGGTTGCTCCGCCCGTCGCTACTGGTCAAGAGCGAGGCTATTTTGGCAATGGGCTGCCGAAAGAATGCATCCAAAACTGTGTCCTGTAACTGCACCGCCTCGCCCGACCCCGTGACGGTCAAGTTTCTGAATGCCACGCCCGTCCGCAGGCTCTTGTAACCCTGGTCGTTGAAGTTGCGCGTAAAGACCTGGAGCCATTGTAGCATGTCAAACTCCTTGCTGCCCGGGTCATTTGGGGTGCTGCTGTTGCTGTGGCCGCGGGTATGATGATAGAGCTGGTTGCTTTCATTGTGCTCTTCCACCTCCCTCAGTCTTTGGGTGAGAAATGCCACCGTCTCGCGTAACTCTTGCATCTCCTCCAAAATGGCCAAGGAGCTACGCCTGGAGCTCCTCCTGCTTGTTGCCGACATTTTGCTAACGGTCGAGACATGTCTTCGAGGCGGCGAGGCTTGTGGAATGGGTTCGGGTTCTTCATTCAACCATGAATGTGTGGGCTCGTGGTGAAAGTATTGGCCGTGTCCATGGAGAGGGGGACTCGCAATAGAGGAATGCTGGGTCGGGGGCGATAACGAGCTTGCGTGACTGATTCCGTGGCCCTCTGGAATACGCTGCATGAGAATGTCGTTGCTTCTCCCATTGTGGCTCAACATGACTGCTGCTTATTTCCACAGTCCTACTCTTAGTGTCTTGAATAGAAGTCGTGTCGTTTGATCACAGACAGTGGCTTCCAGATGTGCTGGTTCACAGGAAAATGGTATAATCAATTCTTGTGTTTTGGACAGAGTACTTCTCGCTCATCATGTGTGCGACCCTGATACCCAGAGACAACCTAGTATGGATTTACCAAGGTCAAACGTCCTTGCGTGACTTACACCCGGCTTGCGGGCTGCTCACGGACAAAGCCCAGGATACTCCGGAGCTGTTCGAGTGCCGCACAAAGTAGGTGTACCTTTCGGTAACTAGAATTACCGAACGTGATAGCCTCACATTCGTGTAAATAGACTGGACTGACGGTATACGGGTGTCGTCATTCCCCTGCCCGGCATTCCATTCCTTCGACTCTTGGGAGCTGCACCTAGACAATAAACTGGTGGTCGACTTCTGGAGCCGTCCTATAGTACTTGCTATAGCCCAGCAAGCTAGCCCCACTGCGGGCTGCGGCTTACGGATGACAGGGCCTCTAATACCTCTGGAGTTATTATAACTCCGTAGCGTTATTCGGATCCCCACGAAGTTGATCGCCTACTCTAAATTGCATCAATTGAGTTTTTACAGAGCTCCCTGATAGCAGACCTTAAGACAGTGAAATCGCAAATGGAACGGTGCATTGTTAGCTGCGCGGCCTTGGTAGCTGCAAAATCAACGGAGCTAAATCAATCCGCTGTAATCCAGGTATTCCAGCGTATGATTGTAACGCGGATCTGCTTTGGGATACCAAAGCAAGTACGCAATGGCAAAGACCCGGACGGTGCATGTTACAAACAATGCTATGTTAGCGGTAGCTAATTAGATCGTTAACCTTTACAGCACGTTATACAGCTGCGATATTATGGCAAGGAACACTAGCCATCGGGCTAGTTACCAGCCCTTGCCTGGATGAAATATTCCAATATCCGTGGCACTAATGCTTTGGACCCAGTTGGGTTTCTATTTTAGTCATCGTCTGGCAATGATTAATTGTCAACAATAGATGCAATAGAGCTCATGTTGGTCATACCGAGTCATTGTAAAGATTCAGGATTCATCGCTTTGATTCTTATGATTTGTGTATAGTAGCGGTGCAACCACATGAAATGATCAGCACAACTAGGTAGATACTCTGCTTGCCAATTCCAGAAATCGTGCGGCCCCTATCAGCTATAGTGGTAAAGTATAAGCAATCCGATTCATATGGACCTACTGCCTATCTGCTAGAGAACATGAACCAAACTACGAGTCAGTCCGTCAGGGGGTGGTATGGACCGATCCTGTGACGTGCAGCAAGTCAAAGTCTGAAGCAATCGCGTTGTATTCCGCCTTCATCAAGTTGTGGTTGTTGTGAAATTGTAATTCAATATTTGCACCGTCTCCGAGTTGAGGTCTATCGAAATTTGGGTATAATTTATGTTGCGTATTGGAATAAGACAATGTGAAAGTCGTCATTCCAGTTGTATGTATATCTTTCATAAACCATCAAGGCTTGATCAGCTGTCTCGCTACTGCCGTGGAAAGATTTCGAAGTCGCTTGCGTAGATCGACATCCAACTGGTGAAGCAGGGCGGGCATGAATGGAATGATGTTGCTCGCAAATGAACTGTCTTTTGAAAGGTCTTCTCTGACCACATGCGGTGTTGAGGAGTCGGAGAAAGTGTCTCCTCCAGGATTTCGTACGGCCATGTTCTGTAGCCGTAAAGAAAGCCCTCGGCACGCATGCTGGACGAGACGCATTTCCCCTAGCACGGTATACGCGCCTTCTCGGCTGGGATCCTCGCTCACGACGTAACAGTAGTCCGAATCTCCCACAGACGGCTGTGGACTTATCGCGGCAACGTCCGAGGTTGGATTGTTGGACTTGTTAGAAAGCATTGTGGGATCGCAAGCCGCTCTCTCGTAATGATCCATTATCCTGAGCAAAACAAGTGAGAGGGTAATGAGCAGGAAGCTATCCTGTGAGCAGGAGCACGCTAAGATGTCGGTGATGGCCTCGATGGCATTCTGATTGAAGGCAACCACTGAGTGAATCGAGCGACATGAATGCATTGTCTGGAATCCATCTTGATTTGATGTCGTCGCATGACTCGGTGAGGCGCCTGAGCAGAAATGCCCCAGAAGCTCATGAGCGCGTGCGTGGCAACCACAGTGGAGCTCTGGTGGCTTGCTCAAAAGGTTTGGTTCCTTGAGTTCAGGACTGTGCGTTGGGCCTGAGGCAGATGGCATTGACTGATAGGTCAACAGTGGTTGCTCATGGCTGATGGCGTTGTTCATGAGAGTGCCGTCGAGTATTGGTCCCGAGTCATTATTGTCAAAAGGATAATTCATGGTCCAGTCAGAAAGACTTGATCCGATTGACCCTATCCGGCTGTGATCGTCTGATAGCTCTGGGATATGAAAAGGTGACGGCGAAGTCAGAAAATCTGGCATTCCCAAATCCATGTCCGCAGGCGTCATAAGCCCGTACGGTTCGGAACCCGTGTCGGGACTGGAGCTACCGTCTGGTGTATTCTCACCATATTGTTGGTCTGGAGTTTGTGCGGCCTTGTCCATCCTCAGCGCTTCAGGCGCAATTGTAGTGGGCGGCGTCGGCACCTGTGCAGGCTCAGTGGGCCGCGGGGTGTCTTTCTTGCTGAAAGTCCTCCGGCCGGTTCGCCGAGTTGCTAAATACTCGCAGTTCCGGCCGCGCCTGGTACAGCGAGCACAACTTGGTTTCTCTTTGGAGCATCTCAGCTTTGCAGCAGCACAAGCCTCGCAGCTGTCTCTCAATTTCGGGGTCGGGTTCTTGGTGACAGTCGCACGCCGCCGGGGTTCACCAGGTGGCGATGTCGGTGTAGCCATCTGATGATAAATACTGAATGTAAGATGAAATGATGTTGATTTACGCCAAAACTCTTGCAGTGGTCTCAACGTAATGGGAGCTTGTGATATAGATGTCAGATCGGGTAGGCAAATACAATCTAACTCAACCATATAAGCAAGCCCATTGGGCTTGATTCGCGTTCACGAACAGGTATTATATATTTGCGCCCATGGACAAATGCTAAAACGATCCTGCAAGGACTCCGGTGAAAGGTTTGGCCAAATCCTTCGGTCGTAAGCGATCCTACAGCCGGCCTCTGATTATAGTACAAATTTCGGCAATAAACACGCGGTCGCGTTGATTAAGGCTGGAGAAGGACAAAAAGGCAAAGTGAATGGCGGTGAGATAATTGCACAGCAACAAGTTCAATTCTTGCATCACAGCTTTTTTTTATAGGATTCCGGCTCCTGAGCAATGACTTCTCGTTCTCTTTATGACCTCTGCATTTTCTGTGGCTCATGGTTGAGCCGATTCTATGGATCTACCTAGGTCTCATCTCTTGAGCCTATAATTCTTCACTATGTATGCACTCATGGGATGAAAATAGGTGAGCCTGCTGAGAAGTTTAGGCTGGGAAGATCCAGCCCCGCACCCCGCGTTGTTACAAGCTGTTGTTAGAATGGACAGCGCTGTAGGAGCGCCACTTGCTTACGCTACAGGCACGGAATAATTTACAAACGATTGGGAACTAAAAGCACTGATATACTGTCAATCACTAAAAATAAGATGGCCACTATGTCACTAGCGGTCGACAAGACGTCAGCATGGGAGGGTTCACGAAACGGACTTATAATTCTCCAACCTTTTTGCCCGTTGCTTACGTTAACGGGGTATAGCGCAGTGCAATCAGAGGGCCCTTGCCAGAAGTCGTGATTGGTGGTCGCTATACTGATTCCTGCCCCCTGTTGCACGTCGCTCAATGGATCTCATCACCGAACCTCACGGGCGCGGCGTCTTATCACGAAGTACGAGATTCACCATGTCCAGACTGTGCCTGCTAATTTCGCTGCACCGCTCACGGATGCAACTACACTTCAGGCTATCTAGATCGATCCCTAGCTTCAGAAACGTTATTCTACGACTTTAGATCCAGACCAATGATATATCACTGCAGGTCTCAATATTTAGATTGTATCAATTTTGATGGTCGTGTTGTCAGGGAATGTAATTCGGTTTCTTTGGGTGTTACACTGATGAAGAGACTCACTGCTATGGAACCGTTCGAGCATGGCCAAAAAGCGGGAGCTCCGCACCTACCGTCCAGCTAATGCAGATGGTAATCCCTTGCAACCAGAAGTTGGTGCTTTCGTGTTAACGGAATTTCTTTTGTAATTCCCAGAAACCCGCATTTCAAGTACATCTCCGCGGTCAGAATATCATCATTGTATTCTGAGAATTTCCAATCTGTTCTGCCTGTCAGATTCGCGGACCGAGTTCAATCCATCTCTTTATCCTTACGTATGACTGTACTAAAAGCGATTCATTCTAGAACTATCTAGGAAGCAAAATGGTATCGTATCTAATTTCGCGTGTCGTCTTTGTAAGGATATTCAGTGTCTATAGGGAATAATGAACCAGGCATCGCTCATGATTAGGGTATTCTCTCAGTTACCCAACAATTCTCCACGTCAACTCTCACGGCTGCTTTTTGCCTTTACGCCTTGACCGGCCATACAGCACCAGCAGGCCCGAGTTCTTTCATCGTCTCGTCCACCAATCTAGTTCCAAGCGACTTTCCCTCTTCCTTGTACCAAAGCAGTGGGAACCTACAATTGTAGTGTTTTTAGCAAGAATCCTTTCATATGAAGAAAAGACGAAAAGCATGGGGAAACCTCAAGGAAAAGAAAACTTACGGCTTGATGGCCCAGTCACTAACAAAGGCGCCGTGGCTCTCGGCGCCCCGAGTCAGCGCCGCATCGAGATAGACTGATGCGCCCACCTCGGGCGTCCGGGCCAAAAAGTGCTGGGCGACGCCAAAGATCTTTCGGGCAATGAGGGGTCCGTCGTGGCCGAGCGACGTGCCCTTGGTCATGCCCGGGTTGGCCAGGTTGACGAGAACGTCGGCGGGGTTTACGAGCTCGGCCAGCTTCGCGACGAGGATCATGAGGAGGAGCTTGGAGCTGGCGTAGGTGGCCATGGAGCTAAACGTCTTGGGGTCGTCAAACTGCGACAGGATGGGCCCCGTCGGCTTCAGGTTGCTGCCGTTGTAGGCCAGGTCGGAGCCGACAATAGTGAGTACTGGGGGTTTCGGGGAGGACGCCTTCTTGGCTTGGAGCACAGGGACGAGAAGCAGGGTGAGGAGGGCTGTGGATAGGTAATTGACCTGGAGGGTGTTTTCGTGGCCCGTCTGCTTGTTGGTCGCGAAGCTGGACGTCATGAGGCCGGCGTTGAGAATGGCCACGTCGATGCGCGACAGCGAGCTGTTGCACTTTTCGGCGAAGCTGCGGATAGAGTCGTAGGACTCCATGTCCAGGATCCACACCGAGATGTCGGCGTCGGGGTGGGCCTTGCGGAGCTCGCTGGCCGCCGCGTCGCCCTTGGCCTGGGTGCGTACGGCCATGATCAGGTGGGAAAGACCGAGCTTGAGCATCTGCTGGCATGCTGAGAGGCCGAGGCCGACATTGCTGCCCGTAACGATGGCAGTCTGCCCCGCGAGGGATAGAGCCGGTAGAGGTTTTTGGGCCGTCTTTTGTCGCTTGAGGAAACCTTTAAAGGTGCCCTCAAAGGCAGCCTCTTGTTCCAGAGTGGACACCATGGCTAGTGTAGTTCCTTTTTCAGGCAGCCCAAACCTTGGTGAGTGGGCAGAGTCTTGTAGATTTGATGTTTATCGCGGGGCACACGTATGAGAAAAGGTGTGCAAATCTGCAGGAATTAAATGAGAGATTCAAAGATCGATTATCTAGGTTGATGAGCTTTGCGTAGTAGCATCAACAATGCAAATGCCAGAACAAAGGAATTGAGGTTATGTCGCTCAACTATAAATAGGTGACTATAGAATTCATTGCTAGCGCACGGAAATGGCAGCTGTACGGCAATACTCAATGTTTTGGATAACTCCGCGCCGAACGCTAAGCCCTGAGACCCCATCCGGGCTGTCAGCTGGGTACCGACTCCGTAGACAGAGAACACGCAGCACCTTGATTAGCTGAGCAGTTCCTTGGCAATAACGTGCAAGGGGTCTCGGTGTAAAGTAATCGCATTGCCAAGAGGTCCTGCTGACAAGGCACTCCGGGTCTCCTCCTATCCGTCACATGCAGCCACTGTAAGCGACTTAGTCTGAGGCGTTCAACGACCTTTCAGTGTTCCGCTGTCACCACAGGATTGATCGGCGCGGCACGCCTTGACAGGGGTCAGTAGAGCTGACAGATCCACGGCTAGGATTCTGGCACACAGAAATTGCAATTCACTTAGTGTATCATTTCACTCTTACGGCTAGGTACAATTGTGAAAGGTCGTCTATAACGAGGATTCTAGAGTTAATTATCAACGATTCTTGGTACGCATGCGATTCAGACCATATGTACAGGGATTATCATATGTGCTGTAACAACAGCACTCTTTTTGGCAGTTCATGATGCATAGATGTACTCACTATTCCTATAGTCCCCGTGGCCCGATGGCAACCAGAAATGCTATAAGCCTGCAAGTTAGGCTCCTGAGCTTGCATACGCTGCCGTCGGTTGTGTCCGTCACGATACGTTTCCGATCTGCACCGTCCTATTGAACGGCCAGCAAATAGTTTCATATGCAGAATAATTCATAGTCTATACAGTATCTATTTGTCTAGTGCATCGCTACATGAGGCAAGGTACAATCTAGTTCTTGTTGATACCCTCGCCATCCTCGTACTTGGCGTACTCCTTGATCAGCTCGCCGACGTCAAACTCGAGGGCCTTGCCATTGACGATAATGGGCTTGACGTCGAGCATGAAGAAGAGGATGCGGGCGGGCTTGTCGTTGGACACGTTGCGCCACTTGTGCATGGCGCCGCGGTTGATGGACACGTCGCCGGGGCGCAGGATGCGCGCCTCGCCGCCGCCCAGGCTGAGCTCGATCTCGCCCTCGCAGACGGTCGCGATGCCGAGCGTGAGCGCGCGGTGCATGCCGGACGCGGCGCCCGGGGTGAAGTCGATCATGCGAACGACGCAGCCTTCGGGGACGTGAAGAGAGGGCTGCAATAAAAACGTGTCAACTCAAATTCTTTCGGGGATGAAGAGCTTTATTGCTCAACTGACCTTGTTCTGGGCGGCGAATTCCAGATCTGCGTTGTCGGTGAGCTCGACGGGGTTGCCCTTGGCGCTGTAGAAGATGTTCTGGGCACCCAAACCGCCGACCATGATGTCCTTGTGGTCACCGCTATCCGTCTAGAAAGACAGTATTAGATGACAAGATAATTCACGACCCGCAAGTTTGTGATCAATTCGGACTGACCTGCAGAAAAACGGCTTCTCCTTCACTGTTGTGCCCAGTGATGTAGCGACTAGGCTCACGGAGACCCGGGGCCGGGAATCCGGTGCATAGCTCTACATTGGACGATGTCGTGGAAGCTGAGGTAGACATGTTGCAGTAGTGGTGACTTATGTACAGGAATGATTCGATGATATAAAATTTCTTAGAAGATATAGATAGATGGGAGTGATTACTGGAACCGCGGAAAGAACCAAAGCCAGAGATACGCTTGACTATTATATGTGAAAAAGTACAGAGCGTTACCCTGGACGATTCGCAACAGTGCTGGCTAAATAATGCATTTTCACGAAATCATGCACATTAGGAAGAGCAATGGCCACGATTCTACGATTCCGGAGTATTCTTTCTTTGGTGTACCTAATGACACAACTGCTCTCAGCAGGCGGACGAGCAGAGGTTCCGGAGAAATAGTAGTCACGCAGCACGGGAATCCCAATCAGCCATGGGTGGGTGGGACTAGGCCGCCTCACACTATAGTTGGCTTGCGGCAAGGATATTGCGTAAAGTGACTGCACTACGATCACAAAGAAAAGCATCCCGAAAACAAAAGATCGGACTCAAAATTTGATTATACTCATTCGAGATCACGATATAAATGATTGAAATCATCACCGAACTGGCAATGATAGTGGTCAAAGTTGTGTACTCTGTAGAGGCATGCCTTTTTATGGTTTCCCGATCAGGGAGTTTTAGCTAGCTAATACACGGCTTGATAGGCCACGAGCTGGCGCTCTGATGCGCTGGTCCCGCCTATTGCGAATCCGATGTACCTAAGCTTCACGTATCGATCACTCAAAGTGTTCGTCGAGACGTTTCTGGACCTCTCCAACGGACCTTGAGAACAGTGCTGACTGGAGTTTCTGGCAAACATTTCACCCACGGCCATAATTTATATCTATCAACGAAAATTTATAATCTTGTTCTATTTTTCGTAGACTAACGATTCACTCCCAACCGCCTAATTACTCACTCCTGGGCTTGACGCTGTATTCAGGATATGCCGGCTTATAACTTATTTAACCCATCGTGTCAGTCATCAGTCCGAACATTGTTATGCAGCAGGATGACATCAAATAATTACTCACCCCAAAAACTTCTGCGCAACCCAACGCGCCGTAACGTGATTTGCCGCTATGAGCATCCACAAAGGCAGCCAAAACGGCGGCGTGCCCAGCGTCGACGCCTCGTAGGAGAAGAGCGCAAGCTGGAAGATGGACGGCTCCAGTCCTTCCCTGTGACAGTCGGCCATGTAGCCCTGGAGGTTGCGGAGAAAATTCTCGTCGAGCACATTGTCCAATCCGGCATCGCGTGGGTCGGCCCAGCCGTGGAAGACGAGGGACTCGGTGGACGACTCATCGGACCAGAAGCGGTGGCGGGTTCCGGCCTTGATACACAGCACGCCGTCGTCTTTTGTGAGCTTATGAATCTCTTCGTTGAGGCTGGCCGTCAGGATGCCCGATTCCACTTTGAAGTACTCATCTTGGGCAAGATGGATATGGCTGGGAAAATAGTAAGAGTCAAGAGCTGTGGATTCTAACCCGTCGCGTCCCCAAGACACCATGACAGAAGCGTGCTTACAGTGGTGGGCCTGACTTGCCGGCCTTAACCAGCGGATTTTCTATAAAATGCGTCTCCCTGAGACCCCAGGTTCCATCTTTTTCGGTGAGAATGTCAAATCTTGCCGCGTCGCCGGCTGTGACAAAGGAGGACTGAGTGGAAATATTTGTGCGGCGTTTGGGCCTCGGCGAGAGCCATTCTTGCCAAGCCCACGTCATTTGACCAAGATTTTATGAAAAGTCAATTCTCACAAAATGTGCACAGGAAGTATTACCAATTGGCCTTTAAAATTGCTGCTAAAAAACGATTAAATAGCGAGTCACCGTAAATGACTACTTCATATTTCCAACGCAAGACGCGTGCTTTGTAGGTATTATATTATTCGTGCCTGCAGCCCACATTCATAGAAGGATCATAAGCTTACCCACCAAATTTAGGGCGGCCGCCATTATAATGGGCTTCGGCCCGGACTTTCTTTGAAGTAACAAACAAAAGTCAGGGACTTCTGCTCGTCTTCCTCCACTCTAGACGGAGTAAATCAAATAGTTCTCAAGGCTTCAAAATGAGACGATACCAACACGATAATCGTATGTTCTCAAGAGAGTGAAACTAATCTCGCCACTGGCTGGTTCACAGTGCTAATGTATCGCAAGTCTCGCTGCACCGTCCTTTTGCTCTTAGATAATCGCTTGCCTGACAAAATCAACCAGATTCGAGGTACTCATCTTAACGACATCGAAACCTCGTTGACACACCACATTATCAAAGTTTGGTTGAACTATGCACGAGCTTCTCAGAATACATCCAGGACATATGGGAAACAATGGCTTATCTATCGACAGACTTTCTACCGTAGCTCCGACCTCGGCGATACTTGTTATAACTTTGATCTTGCTTTCTCGTGTAACCAGTGCCTACTTTGAAAAAACTACAAATAACCAACGAAATACTGAGAAGGGCATCGAAGTGTCCCAAGTCTTTGTCATGTGCCTGGCCGTTGGGAAATACCAATACGGGCCAATGAAAATCATCCACAACAAGACCCATAGATAACCAAGGGCATACTCCAGGCGGCGGGGAAGCTTCAAGCCGGAGCGTCTGTACAGCTCCATCCCTGCATCCTCCATCAAAATACCGACAGCTTGCGCGGTGAAGAAGACAAATTGACCACTCTCCTGGGCCGATATACCCGTGGCGATTTCTCCCATGTGGTGAATAAACCCGCTGAGCGCGAAGGCCAACAAGAGCCTCGAGTAGCGTGATAGGAGCGTCCCGCGTCGTAGCTGGAAAATGCGATCGATGATATAATCCGCAGGGCCACTGACAGGCTTCCGCAGGCATTGATGGTAGAATTTACTATTACAATGTCAGTTGGTGTGGGAAACTGGTTGATAAGAACAATGGGCATTTCTTTCTTACCCCCAATATTGACGAATCGAGTAGGCATTCTTGATGGATCCAAAAAGCGGCGGACACTCGGACGGCTCACTCAGACCAGTGAGAACCACGACGAGACAAATTAGATTGTAAAACAAAAGAACTCCTGCGATCGGTGTCATGAGAAACATGGGCGTCCCCACGGCCCTGTAGGCAAGCTCAGCAGCCGTAACGTCCGACAGCCGGGTGAGCAGCGCCTCCCTGCCCGTCATGATCATGTCGGCATCGGGAGGCGATCCCGAGGTGTAGAAATCCATCACCAGGACCGCCAGGACGATACCGAGCAGGCTCTGCAGTGCCGAGCGCAGGCGCGTTGTCGGGGTCGTCGTCCTGGGCTTGGGCAGGTCCTTGATCTCCCACTTGGTGCCTATGCGGCGCCATTTACAAAGCAATGAAACACATGTGAGGAATCTGCTGACAATGTTTGAGTCATCTTTGGAACTGATGCCGACGACATCTGCTCTACTGGCCTTGGTGATGACGAGGAGCTCGGCGGCGTGTAAAAAGGTGATCCATGCGGCGTCGACAAACATGCTGCGGAGACCCAGGTTTGTGTACCAAGCGACCAGACTATGTTGCCAGGACCAGGTCAAGGCGGCCAGGAGTACAACGGCTGCGAAACGAGTCGAGATGTTGCGCGTCCAGAGAATGCTTGATGCAAAAATGGTTGCAAAGGCAACCGTTTGGGCAGCGGTCACAAATGGGCTTGGCTCAACATTGCCCAAGAGCGACGTCTCCCGAAAGTCCGGGTGACGGATGTCAAAACCATATGGTTGTGATTGGTTCATGAGGAGCTCTGGAGGATGAACTAGATGAGAAGAAAGAATTGTTATGTCGTGAATTATTTTCAATTTTTGTTTTGCTCCCTGCCGAACTATCATCAATCTGGGAAGGTCAATCAGGATTGCGGTGCAAGTGTCAGAATGTATGTATATATATCAATATTTCAACTGATGGAATAAAAGATATTGCAAAGCAAAAGTCCAATCTTGTACAAACGACTTTGAAAGTTGCGCGTCCGTGGGAAGAGGCGCAGCTAATTATAGTACGCTGAATTATTTACTCCGTAGTCGCGGAAGATACGCGGCCATAGAAGTTAGGATGCGCTAGTAGGAGGGCTAGTGGTGTCAGCAAACACCATTATTTGTCGTGTCAGAGATTGCATGATGGCCTGATTGCAGTTCAAGTTCGTGAATTTCGTAAATAAAGATAGCGCAAACACAAGATCATCACGCTGTAAAAGAATTGTGGTGCATTCCATTTCCTTAGTGATAACGGCGTGATGCGATGATTCACAGCCTCAGCCGTCTTCGTTCAGTTTATGATTAGGTCATCGAACGACTCAAAGCGGTATAAAAGTAGTAAATAAATATAGATATGACTATCCAGAGATGATCTAATTCTAAAGATAAAAGTCAAGAAAGGAGCCTTTTCTTCTTCTTCACCATTTCAGTACACGAAATTTATAGCGTAATCTAGACGCCTACGGGTACTTGGTGGGCAGTCCGTTGTTGAAGCTGAAGGCCTGTGTGGGATCCCACTGTGCCTTCAGTGCCGCAAGACGGGGCAAATTGTCCGCGCCGTAGATGTTCTCCTGCTTCTCCTCACCGCTGGCATAGTTGACAAACGATGTCACTGCAGAGTATCCCGAGCTGGCCACTACCTCGTCCATCAGCCCTTTGGCTAGGATCTGGGCAGCTTCGGCTGTGGCCGTGTCGGTGACGTCGTAAGTCATGGATGTTTGGCTGCAGAATAATATTGTCAGTCCAAAGGTCTCTCGTGGGATTCTCTCCGGTACTCACAAGTATCCCTGGGCGTTTCTCCATGGCCAAGGGGTGTCGTCCAGGGGAACGGCTGACATGGCTTGGTTGGGGTAGAGCTCGTATTGTACTGCGCTGTTGCGTCCATTCGGGTAGTTGTTGAAGAACTCGGCCGTCTCTTCAAAAGTTGATTGCCAGACAGAGGCGTCAAAATTGTTGAGGATGGTGCTGTGCATATCCCGACTGACGCCATCCTGGCAGAGAATGGCACCCAAGCCGCTGAAGGTGCTCTGAATGAGCTTGTTGGCGGCAACAACTTGTGTAGTCAGGTAAGGAGGGTTGAGATCTAGAATTGGTGCCAGCGTTGCGCGTGCGTCATCCTCGCTGCCGACATAGATCCAGTTGCACATGAGTACCGTCTGGTTCTCGTCAGCGTTCCACGTCATGATGGATATGCCGGCCATCTCGGCGGGCATGGCGCCGTTGAACGTTTCGACCGCCTTGAAATAATCAGCTGTCATGTTAGCCGGGAAGATCAAGTCTGCCGTGAAGATGGTACCGTCGTTGTTGGGCAAAGTGTTCAAGTTATAAGTGGCAGATGTTATGATTCCAAAATTCGCACCTGCGCCGCGGACGGCCCAGAAGAGGTCAGAGTTGGTGTCCTTGGATGCCTCGAGCAGTGTTCCATTGGCAGTAACAATGCGAACCGAAGTTAAGGCGTCAATCATGAGACCATATAGACCAGTGAACCGGCCAATACCACCACCCAGAGTCACACCAATGACCGAAGGGCAATCAGCTGTGCCCGTTTCTAATCACATGATTAGTAAGGACTATCTTAATACATTTGTAAAGTGGTCGAGGGAACGGGAAAGACTTACGAAGGAAGAAACCAGCATCGTAGACGGGGTCCATGATCGCTTCCACCCGAACACCGGGGCCAACTGTCAAGGTCTGGGCATCGCTGTCGACGACGATATGGTCCAACTGCGTCAGGTCGATAGCCAGCCCGTCATGGAGATCTCCAATGGTATGCGTGTACCCGTGGCGACCGCCAGTGGCAAGGAAAGAGACATTGTGAGAGGTGGCAAGATTGACCTGGAATTGCCTATTAGTATCACGAAAGGAGGCCATTTGTGCAACATCAGTATCGAGTTCTTATAGTGTAACTTACAATCTGAACAACATCATCTTCAGATCCAGGGCTCACTGCTGCAGTGTAGGTCGGGGCGTCGAAGGTTGTCCAGCGTTCGGTGGCATTGGTGAAGCCGCTCTCTCCGGCGTACGAGACAGTAGTCAATGGCGAGGACCATGTCACTCCTGAGAGGATTGACTTGACATCAACACGTCGACACGTGGGCGAGGCATGCAATCCCCTGATAGAGAATGAAAGCCATAACAGCGACAGGAGCCGCTTCATTTCAGACATGGCTGATGAAGGAAAGTATAACCTTTTTCAAAGAACGATAGAGAGATACTGGCAAAGGCAGATGCAGAACTGAATGATGAGGAACAAATAAAGAGAAATCCAAACGACGATCAGGCACTTTATGGACTTGAATCCAGGTGTGAGCTCTTGCTTTGCTCCGTGACCTTGGTCCAATCGCAGCGGCTATATTTTTATCTCAGGAGCCCAATACATCAATGGCTAGCCCAGCATTTGACGAGATGCAATTCAGCCATCCATTCGATTTCAGCTACGGGCCAGACGTAGCGACCAACTGGATAATACTCCTTGCATGAAAAACGCTCCTCACATGTTTGTGGTGGATAGGTAGTACCTGCAGGTGTCTAAGCCACTGTTCGTTAGCCTAGACCTCCCCGGGTCAGGCCTTCGGTGCTATAAAACTCCGTGCTAGGAGACCAGAAGCTTCGCCTGTATATGTTCTTACGGAGAATCATGGCATAAGTTTCTTTGTTTATCAGATACTGTTACATTGCGTTAACAATGATCTGAATCAGAATCAATGGCCGTAGCGGAGCTGCCTGAGTATTACGGAGTACATGCCAATGAGGCTCACTTATGGGAATAGCCCACCTTAGGAGCCCGGCCCAACAATGCACACATAGCAAGCGATACATACCTAGTGGCCTGTGCACATGAAATATACATAAAGCTCTCATCCAAAAAATGCTGTCATTGAAATCAGCATTTCGTCGTCTCAATAAGCCGCCCTTTTCCCATCTGTTGTGTTAATCCTGCATGTTGTGTGGTCATCTCTGCACAGGGCAAAAATGGTTACCCCCGGTACCACGCCGTGGTTTAGCACCAGCTGCTTCACTTTAGCGGGCCTTATGGTGATGGCTCTAGTGGCTATTTGGCAGCTAATGAAACTCGGTCGTAGGCCAGCAAACTACCCCCCAGGACCGCCGACTTTGCCCATCATTGGCAATTTACACCAAATACCCCAGAAGAAACAGCATCTTCAATTTGAGAGATGGGCGAGGGAGTATGGCCCCATCTACTCTCTAATGCTAGGAACCAAGGTCATGATCGTCCTGAATTCGGATGTCTGTGTCAAAGATCTAGTCGATAAGCGCGGTGCTATTTATTCTTCCCGGCCAGATCTGTACATTGGCCAACATGTGCTCAGCGGAGGACTGCGGATTCTGTTCATGGTATGTCCATGAAATTAACCAGTTTCATTGATCCTGACTCACCCCAAGTTTGTGTAGCCAACCCTGGATGTGTGGAAGATGGCCAGAAAGGCGGCTCACCGCGTCCTAAACATCACCGCTGCTCGAACATATGTCCCTTATCAAGATCTCGAGAACAAGGCCATGTTGGTAGGGTTCCTGGATAGTCCGGGCGATTTCGTCGAACACATTCGACGATACACGGCATCTTTGACGACCCAGATGACGTTTGGCTTTCGCACCACAAGCATACAAAATTCCGATTTCAAAGAAGCTTTCGATGTAGGATTACACTCATGGAACAGAATTGATACTCTGTTGACTTTTCTCTCTAGATATTTGACCGGAGCTCCGAATTGATCGGATCCCGCGTAAGTGTACCAACTCAACGTCACATCACGACCTTGGAAAGTAACACTACTGATCTTTTTTTTTTAAAGATGGCGGGACTTCTCGATTTATTGCCTGCCCTGCGAAGGATACCCGCGGCCCTTCTGCCAATCAAAAAGGAAGCACAAAAGATCCATCAGAGGGAGATTCACTTGTTCCGTCGTTTGTTTCTTCAAACCAAAGGCCGCATGCGCGCAGGCACGGCCAAGGTGAGTAAATCCAGGAGACCTTGGGTATTGTTCGGATGATACATTGCTGATACCTATCTTCATTAGCCATGCGTCTGCGTTGACCTCGTTGAACTCCAGAAAAAAGAAGCCATCTCAGATGACCTGGCAGCCTACCTGGGAGGATCTCTCCTCCAAGCCGGATCCGAAACTACAGCTAGCATTCTGGTAGGCTTCGTCCAAGCCATGACCATATTTCCAGAGATAGCTGTCAAGGCGCAAGAAGAGCTGGACCGCATATGCGGAGACCGGATGCCCGACCTCAACGACGTGCCCGACCTGCCCTATGTCCGCGCCTGCATCAAGGAGAGCCTGCGCTGGATGCCGGGCTTCATGCTCGGGGTGCCCCACGCCGTCACCCAGGACGACGTGTACATGGGCTACCAGATCCCCGCGGGGGCCATGGTCATCATCAACGCCTGGGCGATACAGAACGACCCCAAGCGGCACCCGTGCCCGCGCCGCTTCGAGCCCATGCGCTACTGGGGTGACGACCAGACGTCCATTGACGCGTCCAACAACCCCGACCCGACCAAGCGTGACCACTTTGTCTTTGGTGCGGGCCGTCGCAAGTGTCAGGGAATGCACATTGCCGACCGGTCGCTGTTTCTGGCTGTCGCGCGGCTGCTCTGGGCTTTTCAGTTTAAGAGGGCGATTGACGAGTCGACCGGCTTGGAGATCGTGCCAGACATGGAGGACCTGGCTGAAGGGGTCATGATGTTCCCGCGGCCATTCAAGACCAACTTGCGGCCGAGGACGGAGCAGAGGGCTGAGTGTCTGAGACAAGAATGGAAGAAGATGGAAGAGCTACTTGACGATGAGGCGCAGTGGAAGGTGGTACCGGAGGGACTCATTTGGAAGGATGAGCAGGAGATTGAGTGAGTACGTAGGTAATCTGATGAAAATACAACGTTATAGATTGCGAGAACTTGAACAAAGTTGCATGCCGATACAATGTCGAAACACAGCAAAAGTCCGCTTAAAGTGTGCTCGCACGTCATGATAGATAGACAGTCAGATCTTCCAAGGATCTATTTGGAAATGATGGCGAATGGCGTAGTCCTTTTATATCTCTACCACATACGACTCTCTCCAATGTGACTTACTTAACTCAGAGATAACTTAGGCTACTCGATTACTTTCTGTCTTCGACTTACGAATGCCCGAGCTTGCTCCATGATACATAAGCGATACGTCATACCCGGTGCGATAATTGCTCATAATGCGTCTTGATTTTGAAATCCATTGTCATAGTTTTGTAATTTCAAGTCAAAGTATGTCTAATTATAAAGGCCTTGCTGCGTTTCATAAACAGAAGAGATTACAAGCAAAAATAAAACAAAGAGCCCCAACTAGAACTCGCTGTCGTAGCGGTCCAAGTTGGGGACCAAAATGTTAGCCACTTCGTTCGCATGTTCCACAAGTGCCGCCTTCTTCTCCGCGGTGCTCTGCACCTCCTCGCCTTTCTGGTCGTGGCCGGGCAGCCCAGCATAGTCCTTGGCCAGCTCACCAAGGAAGCCCTCGGCCTTGGACCCGGCCACATCGACGTCGTTGACGTCGAGCAGGACAAAGAGCATGCGGGCGGCCAGGAGGCCGTTGCCGGTGACGTTGATCCACTGGTGCGCCGTGGCGCGCTGGACGGCGATGTCGCCACGCTGCATGACGCGCTCCTCGCCCGAGTCGAGTACCATCTTGAAGACGCCCTCGAGCACGATGGCGTAGTCGAGGCTGTTTACTCGGTGCATGGGCGACACGGCTCCGGGGCCAAAGTCGATCATGCGGCAGACGGTACCGCGCTTTGAAGTGATACCAGGCTTTTTATGGAGTCAATAAACATTTTGTGGTGTAAATATATTCGTTTGCCACGGAACAATCCTTACCTCATTCTCACGAGCAAACTTGACATCTGCGTCTCCATTGAGCTCAACGGGATGTTGGCCAGTTGAATACACAATGTTGGCAATGGCTGACTTGTCACCAAGGTCGCGGTGGTGGTCGCCCACATCAGTCGAGAGAAAGACTGACTTGCCTTCGGCGTTGTGACCGGTGATGTGGCGAACGACCCGGGGGAGACCTTGGACGGGGTGGGGGGTGACAACGTAGCCCGCCGCAGTGTTTTTCGGCTGCTCAGGAGTCATGATGAAGACGATTTATATATGGGACGATGCTTGTGTTCTTGAAAACAATTCGAATCGAACTCCGAGGAAAATGTCCGATTCTACTGAGGCACAAGTGGATATGTCAAATTGTTTGTATGGAGGATAGAGAGGAATAAACACAGAATGCTCCCAATACTTTGGTTTTGCGGAATGTCAAAATATATACTACTTTTTGCAGAGCTACCAATCTCCCCAACTATTGCGGCAATCTATAATGAGAAGTCATCCCGGTTTAACCACTGCGGCCCATACCTGCCACTTTTGATGTAAGCCAGAGAGTGAGAGGTGGTAGACGGACTTTCTCGTGGAGATCATATCGGGCTATTGTAATCGCTCATTGGCTAGCGTCGTATTATAGCGCGTCCCCTGCAACGGATGGCGGTTGGGGCCCATTGGCTGTAGGATTCATTCGACTAGCATGGATAAGCCAGCCCGGAGTTTCTATATACCAGAGCCATACTCGGAGTCGCTCTACGCAAATACGGTCGACATGAACCAGCTATCTGTTGAGTCTCATCTGCAAGGCGGCTATATTCGTCAACTGGTTGTGACTTAGCACGAACATTATATATATAAACACGGAGCACTGTGGGACAAAGTCGAATATTAATAGGGAACGGCTATGCTCCTCAGTGCTCTCCAAACTGCTACTATATACAAGAATATTCCTCGCAACACTCAAAAAAGCCAATTAACGATCATGGCGCCCGCACTGATCGAGACAGCCACTGAGCCCACATCAGCGCCCACGCCTGCGCCCAAGTCACTGCCTTCCAAGACTATTTCCCCTCTGGCCCGGGTCAACGATGAGAGCGAGGACGCCTCTTTCTGGTGGGGTGCCCTCTCGCAATCTCTGGCCACGCTGCTCGAGAGCAACAAGTACGGCGAAAGCCAACAGCTGGGCTATCTCCGCTGGCTTCGCGAATGGATCATGCCCGCCCTCGGCCCCCGTCCCATCGGCGGTAAGCCGCACTACGGCTCATGGCTCACACACGACGGCTCCCGCCTCGAGTACAGCCTCAATTGGAAGGAGAAGAAAGCCAACCAGACCATCCGCTTCACCATTGAACCTGCATCCGGCCAGGCCGGCACCCCGGCTGACCCCCTGAACCAGGTGGCGGCCAAGGAGCTACTTACAGCAATGGCCAAGGTGTATAGCGGTATCGACATGACCCGATTCAACCACTTTTTCGACGAGACCCGTGTGCCAGATGATGCTGCCGCCGACATCTTGGTCAAGAACCCTCCCGGCGCCCCACTGACGGGTGTCTGGGTGGCTTTCGACCTTGAGCACAGTGGTGAAATGGTCGCCAAGGCCTACTTCCTGCCCCATCTCAAGGCCATCTGGACCGGAACTAACCCCAAGCACATTGCTTTCGACGCCATTCGCAAGTGCAACGGGCCCTTTGGATCCTATGATGCACCCATCGCCGCTCTCAACGAGTATCTCGAGTCGTTCCTGGTCCCCGACACCGAGCCCATGGTCGCTCTGCTGTCCAACGACTGCGTCGCCGATTCGGCCTCGTCGCGCGCCAAGGTCTACGTGCACCCCTCGGTTCCGGGTACACTGGCTGCCGCCAAGGACATGTTCTCCCTCGGCGGTCGACTCAAGGGCTGTGCCACCACGGCCGGACTCAAGGCTATCACGGAGCTGTGGTGTCTCCTCTTTGGACTCGACAGCACCGATCCGGCCGCCGAGGAGAAGGCGGTCCTGCCAGACGGCCGCAAGTTCCTGTGCGTCTACGAGATGAGACCCACGCAGCCTGGCGAGACCCAAGACGCTGTGCCCGATATCGAGGTCAAGCTGCATATCCCGGGATGGCGCCTCGACAAGACAGATGAGGGCGTCTGCGAGCTGCTGGAGAAGTGGTTCCGAAACAACGGCCACCCCGAGCTCGCGGCTAGATACAAGGATGACTTGGCTGCTGCATTGTAAGTTTTCCTACTAAATCTCCTCGTTGGTGATGAACGATTGTGCTGGAGGCTCTGGAGTGCTAACACGAATTTAAAATCCACCAGCCCCAAGCACGACCTGGGCAGTTCAGTTGGCGGGACCACACACACTTGGATCTCACTGACTTGGACGGAGAAGACGGGTCTGTACATGACCATGTACTACACCCCCAAGCTTCCCATGATCCACTTTTAGAAGAAGCGTCGAGCGAAACGAGCACATGTTTAGACGTACCGAACTTGATCATAGTCGTAGATAGGTGATACCTCAGAGCTTGGTAGGTATGCAGAGTTAGATTGAGCAAATTAGAGTTTTTTCAGCACGCCAGGCGCAGCAACCGTAATCCCAAGCAACCCAGGTCACTGTGACTAGAATACAGTAAGCAGTCTTTTTTGGAAGATTTACGACTTGTAGGAACGGTGTACTTAGTGGTCGACGGGAGCTACTGTACGCTGCCAGCCCATTAAGGATTGACAAACGGTGCATAACATGCCCTGGCGATTAGTGCATCCGCTGTACGTCTATTTTACACTGCCTCCAATTCCAGGGACCAGGGCGTTGATTTAGCGCTCCCAAAGCCAACTGGAGGGTCCAACTATCTCAGCGTCACAACAAACGTGCCTCGTAGGTAGTCATCGACCGTTTGTATCACATTATGCGCGTCACTTGAAACGTCATTCATAAGAAGAAATTCAATAACCCATTTGGAAGATGTGCCCGTCAAGGTGTCTTAGGTTTGAAAAAGAGCTCCTTTATTAACCACAAGTCACAAAGGTCCAATGGCCGAGCGGTAAAATCTAGCTCTTGAGTGCGGTGGCCACCCAGGTGAAAAGTGAATATCCTATGATCAGACGAGAGGATCTTTGTTAGGGGGCTCGGGTTCGAATCCAGAGTCATCGCTCTTTTTTGACTTTTTCTTTCCTTGTGCAGAGCAATAGTGAGCGGCCGATACATAACGCGGATCATACTGCACTACGACAAAATTCGATGCAAATAATTTATTTGAATAGCATATGTGTTTGTGTATGCATTAGCCATTAACTCGGGCTTGGTCTTGCTGGCGATTATGGACGTAGGCACTTGTCTTGGAAAAAAGACTTAATATATTGCTCTCAGCCTGACAGTACCTGTCTATCCTTATTGAATAATCACGCCAGACTTTGGAGCCGTTGATTAATGGCGATGTTGCATTTTCGCAATATTTCTTTTCTCCTTTTTTTTTTTCCTTTCCAGCAGTCATATCAAATACAACTACGCGCCTAATATTCTCAGCAAGCAAGAGAACTGATGTGTTTCTCACATTCATAGGTGCCGTGATTGGAGTGCATCAATCCTCCGGAAGCGATTTGTCCTCTCGCTGTTATTATACTCCAGGAAGAGCTATAATTAGCGCGTACAGGGTGGTAGTGCCTAAGTGACCCACCTTGCATCGAAGTATAGTGAGGCTACATTACGATCAGCTGATTCGCCGAGATCAGTCAAAAAGTCGCTGGCCTCAAGTTAAATCTTGACTTCAGTCATATTAAATGTCCAAAAAAACACACCGAATCGATGCCTTGACGTATAAACTTCTCGAAATAACATTTACAGCGGCACAACGCTTGAACTTGCACCTGATAATTTCACCAGTGGCAAGCCATACTCGTTGAACGATGGCGACTTCAATGGTTCTGGATTTCGCTCGGGCAACGATGCCGTTCTTGAGCATATGCGCCTGCGTCTGTGCTGGAGTCTACCTCTTGTATCAGTGGGCGCTGCCGAAACCAATCCCGGGCATACCTTACCACAGGCCCTCATCACGACATATCCTTGGAAGCATCCCCGATATGCTTCAGCTTCAATCAGAGACTGGCGCCACTTTCGTCGATTACATGATTCACTTGAGCAAGGAGCTTGACTCCCCCATCTTTCAAGTCTTCCTTGGGCCTTTTGTGAAACCCCATGTCGTTTTGGCAGACTTTTGGGAGTCTCAGGACATCCTAATGCGCCGTAAAGAATTTGACAGGGCCGTCGAGTCGATGCGCAGCGTCTTTGCTGGAATGATACCAGATCATCACATCCACATGAAAACGGATGCGACATGGAAAGCACATCGCAAGCTGATCCAAGACATGATGCTTCCCTCGGTCCTCAACAGCGTCGCCGGTCCCGTTGTGTACGATAGCACAATCGAACTGATTGAGTTGTGGAAACTCAAGTCCAGGATAGGAGGCGGCCGCCCTTTTGATGCCCACAAAGATGTTTTCGAGGGCGCGCTAGATGCCATCCTGAGTGTGACCTTTGGAGCCCAGTTCCAACACCACGCAACTCGGCCCAAAATAGAGCACCTCGACAGCCTCGACAAGCCAACCATCACGCGACTTGGTTGGAGCGGGAACCCGAAAAACATGGATGAGCCCGTCAAGTTTACTGACGGATCCAGAGATCCGATTATCGCTGCAATCCTAGAGATTGCGGATTCTCTCGACGGCATGCCTGCCGCTCCTTTTCCCGCTCTACAATGGGCCTGGATAGCCAATGCAACCAACGTCAAACACGCTATCAAAACCAAGAAGGAATTCATCGAGAAGGAAATTCAAGGAGCAGTGGAGCGCCAGAACAGCAGCGACCCGAGCTCCAAGGCCCTGCGCTCCGCCGTGGACGTCATGGTACGTAATGAAAGTACCATGGCCGACAAGACAGGCCGGCAGCCCGAGTACCTGTCGGCCGTGATGAACGACGAAATCTTTGGCTTCATCGTCGCGGGCCACGACACGACCAGCACGACGGTCAATTGGGGAGTCAAGCTCCTGGCTGATAACCCAGCCGTAACAACCCGTCTCCGCTCGGATCTTTGGCACTGCCACGCGGCCGCCCGAGCCGAGAACCGCAATCCCACCAGCGAAGAGATCCAGGCGTGCCGCATCCCGTACCTCGAGGCCACCATGGAGGAGTTGCTCCGGTGTGCGGGAACAACGCCCAGCGTAGACCGAGTCGCACTTGCTGACACGCAAGTCCTGGGTCATCCCATCTCCAAGGGTACCATGGTTTTGATGCTGGGGTTGGGTCCTAGCTTCACCCAGCCCGGCTTTGCGATTGACAGGGCAAAGAGAAACGGTTCCGTCAAGGTCGGCAATGATTGGGACAGCGCAGACATGGCTGCGTTCCGTCCCGAAAGGTGGCTCATCAAGGGAGCAGGGACGGAGGGGGAGGAAGAGTTTGACAGCACAGCAGGGCCACAGCTAAGCTTCGGGCTTGGAACGCGGTCTTGCTTTGGTAAGAAGATGGCGTATCTGGAGTTGAGGATCATCGTTACCCTGCTCCTTTGGAACTTTGAGCTGTTGCCTTGTCCCGAAAAGTTATCGGGCTACAAATCAATAATCGGCATCACGAATAAACCGACAGAATGCTACGTACGGTTGAGGGAAATCAAGTAAAGCCCCTTGAAGATACGGACGTGGTTCAAGAAGAAATGCAGCGCGGTTCGGAAGGGGAGGGACATGATTGAACAAATGTACAGCGCCAGAATCCAGCCACATCACACAAATCAAAGAAAACATTTGATAGCTGAGGTAGACACATATTTAGGGACCATATTTTCCAAAAACGCAGTACATGTAGCTTCAATATACTGCTGGTAAAAACCGAGATGCTTTGTAACGGTATCAGAACAGTTGGATGTATAGAGTTGAGCTCAAGGCCACCCGAATACAAGGCGACTTGACGTATAAGTATATGAAAGGCGCTGGGGAGAAGAGAAAAGGAGAAAAAAAAAAGAAGGGAAGAATAAACATTGAAGACGGGAGTTGCTTTGTTCGCTACATGTATAAATCATGTGCAATTTGTGCCCCGCATGGGTAGGTAGCCAGACACAGTGGCCTGGGACTGTCAGGTGGGGTTATCACACCCTAACCTACCTGAGTTAGGTACCCGGCGGCAGCTTACCCTGCCGTAATTCACTTTCCCAAACAGCCCTGGAGAACCTCTTTTCGCGTCAACTACGGGCAATCATCAATTGCCTACGGTTTTTGAGAACTGGCATTGTTAATGGAAGACAGCGCTCGGAGCACTTCCCCGTATTCGAATTGATCCTCTCGTCATTATCGCATCGTTTCAGTCTCTGCTGTGCGAAGTCATCGCTCCTCACTTCAGAGAAGAAGTGTGTTCCGGCAATGCGCATATTATCCTTCCTATAAAGCAGTTCAACCGAGTTCAACGCGAAATGCCCCAAGCCAGCGCTCCAGCACCCCAGCCTTATTCGGCGATGAGCGCAAAGAATGCCATACCAAAAAAAAGGTAGAGGCAATATGTCTAGTAGGCACTTGAACTACCAAAGGACAATCGCTCATTAGTCACACGGCAAAGGAACGAACACGGAAGCAGTCGCGAGAAATCAAGTATATTCTATCAGTCTATGACAAGGAAAAGCTGAAAACAAAAACAACGCCATACGGTCCAATAAGTTCAATCTGAGAGAGACCTTGCCATACCACATCAAAAGAAAAAGGAAAAGACAAACAACATATTCAACTCTTGCCTGTATCCGTCCACTGTCAATCTTATGTTGCCTTGCTTTTCCGGTCGCCTGCTATTTCTGTGCGACCACTGCCTCCTCAACAAACTCAGCCAGGACCAGCAGCGACTTCTGAGCACTCATGATGTGCAGGAACGGCACGTCAACCCTGAAAGCTGCCCAGAACCACGAGCGGAACTCGGAAGCAATCATACTGTCAACACCAAACTCGGGCAGAGCTTTCCTCTCGTCGACCTGGTCCAGTGGCATAAGGATCAAGCTGGAGAACCGCTTCTTCATCATGTTGAGAATGGCTTCCTGCATGCTTGGTGCGCTAGCCTCAGAGGCCAAAGCAGCCGAGATTGCCGCCGTGGGGCAGTCTTTGAACCAAGGAGCAGCAGTGGCAGAGGCAGAAGACGCCGCAGAGCCGGAACCAGAGGAAGCACGGGCGCGGGCTTCTTGTTCAGCTTGGAAGGCGGCGAGGAGCACAGCCGCGCGGGCTTCGACTAGTACACCGTGGGTAGTGACGTCAAGCCCGCGGGCGGTCAAGGAGCGGAGGCCGTCAGCTTCCAGACCAGTCAGAAGGTGGGACTCGGATACAGCAGCATCCTTCTCCGAGGCCAGGGCAAGATCCACGACCTGGAGGAGCTCATCCTCATTGAGAGGCTGAATACCCTTGCGAAGCAAAAGCGCTTCTATCTCCGGATTCTCGTGCAGATAGCCGACTTCGGAGATCATACCCAAGCCTACGGACACGCAAGGCTGACCTCTGGATCGGCGCCAGCGGGCAAATGCGTCCAGGAAACCATTGGCGGCACAGTAGTTACTCTCAGTTGCCGTGCCGACAGTACCGGAAATGGACGAGGTAAGCAGGAAGAAGTCGAGCTGGTATCCTACGGCAACTCGCTCAACTGCGTTGTGCAAGTTCCAGGTACCCTGATACTTGGGGTCAATACCCGTGTGCCATGCCTCGTTGGTCATGCGCGTGTAGAGGGCCTCGTGGAGACCCATAGCTGCCTGGACTATACCACCAATCTGTCGACCAGTGGCCACGCAAGCTGCTACGGCCGCCGTCACGTCGGCGGCTTTGCAGACATCACCGCGGACAACGTGAACGGTGGCGCCGGATTGTTCAAGTCTATCGACGAGTTGCTTTGCGCTGGGCTTGGCGGCGCCGGATCGGCCCAAGAAAACAAAGTGTCTTGCACCACGAGACATCATCCATCGACTCAGACTACGTCCAAGACCGCCAAGGCAACCAGCCAGAAGATAGATCTTCTCGCTGTCAAACTGGCTCAGGTAAGCAGGCGGAGCGACAGGAACAAGAGCCTGGGAGTCTTCCATGGAGATCACAACCTTGCCTACACGGTCTTTGTTGCCGAAGTAACGGTACGCCTGGGAAATCTCGGTGATATCAAAGACGCGGGTAGGGAGGGGCTCAATCTTGCCGGCACGGTAGAGCTCAAGAGTATCAACCATGAGGCGATCCCAGATAGCGCGGTTGTGGGGGTTGGTAGCGTAAAAGAGCTCAGAAAGGTCAAAGGCAGTAAAGGTGGCGTTCTTGAGGAAGACTCGCATATCCAAGCGGCCGGCGTCAATAAGCTCGCGCTTACCCACCTCAACGAAACGGCCAAAGTCGGCAAGACAGTCTTCCCAACTGCAGTGCATCAGGTCGCCCACGAGTGAGTTCAGAATCACGTCGACACCACGACCACCGGTGGCGGTGGCAATGCCCTGAACGAAGGAGTCATCGCGCGAGCTGAAGATATGCGATTCGGGCACTCCGAGTTCCTTGACCAAGTAATCACGCTTTGCCTGAGAACCGCACGTGGTGTAGACGGTAGCACCGAGTTGCTTGGCTACAGCAATAGCTGCGATACCGAAACCGCCAGATCCAGCGTGAATCAGAACCGACTCGCCTTTGCGGATATGGGCTCGATCGTGTAGAGCGTAAAGGGCTGTAGCATAGACGACAAGAAGAGTGGGAACGACAGTGAAGGACTCGTGATCTAGGAGGGGGTGAACACATCCAACAGGCACGCGCGCCGTTGTGCCAATGTGGAAGGGCGCGTAAGCCACGACTCGAGTACCCACGTTCAGGGATGAGCCAGGGCCGACGGCAGATACAACACCGGCAAAATCGAAAGCCGTCGTCTTGTTGCGGGTCTCGACACGGCCGGCCATGGCATAGACGTCCTTGGCATTCAGACTCACAGCCTTGACCTCGACATCGACGTAACCCTCGGCGGGACCCTCGCTATCGCCAGGCTCACATGTCTGCTGGAAGTACATCGTATCGGTGACACCAGGGCGGCCGATAGTCAGGCGGGCCGGGTTGGCGGAAGCCAGTGTCTGCGTCTCGGCCTTCACCATCTGCGGATCAATGCGGCGCCGGAACAGCGAGTTAGTCTCGACGTCAGGAGTGTAGCGACTAATGTGCATAAGCCCGTCGACCGAAATGAACTCGCAGTCGTCTGCCTCGCTCAGAGCTACCAAAGCTGACACAACATTGCTGCATAGCTCTTCGACCTTGACCGGGCTTGCGTGCCTTTGCTTCTGAGCGAGGGCAGAGCCAATATCGAGAACAGACCATCGTAGGCGAGGCTGCTCAAGCATGACGGCACGAGACAGGCCACTCGACAAGGTGAGAGTAGGGTCTGGGCTGTTGCCCAACATGCCGGCACCCGTAATCCAGAGTAGGTCGGGCACCACATCTGTGATCTTTCGGCGGAGGTCGTCCATAGCCTGAGGGCTGATGGAAGCCAGAAACTCGCTCTCGACCTCGAGGAGCGAGATAGCCAAGTCATTGTCCTTGACCTTGATCGTGTGGAGCTTCTCAAGTCCAACGACATTGACCTCGCTAACATCAGCTTGGGTTTGCAAGTAGTTGCTCAGAATCTTGGCAAATTCGGTGGTGCATGGAGAGGCACGGTCGGAGTGGACAATGACAGCATCCCGTCCTTGCAGCTTTGCCATGGGCTCCGATGATGTGACAGGCTTGACAGCCAAGACAACTTGAGCTCCCATGTTCCAGACGTTGAAGCCTGCAGCTTCGAGTTGATCAACTGCCGCCTCCGACTTGCGCATGATGACCACGCCACGGTCGGAGAGCATGGATGCGAGGCTGTTATCCTCGTCTGACTTCTTTGCCCAAACCTTGGCGCTCTTCTTGCTGGTACTCAGCTTGGGGATCAAGACCACGTCAAAGGCATCGATCGCACCCTTTTCGCTGTCTTCAATGGACAGCTCACCCTTGTCGCCGACCAGATCGGCTGACTGCCACGATTGGATGCGAGGGAAGGCCGTGTCTTTGCCGAGCATGTGCTGCCACTCTTTGGCCTTGTAGCCTTCGCCGCCGCCCACCTCCAAGACGCGCATGCGAGGCTGCTTGTGGCCCACAAGAGTCAAAAGTGCGCCGATAACAGCCAGACTCTCGTCATCCTTCACATCGTCCGTCTGAGCCTCCACAAAGGAGTCGACAGCCTTGCGCAAGGCGGCACCGGATTCAGGTCCCAGGCGAAGCACATCGGGGTGCCACTCGACGCGGAGAGTGGGTTGACGCTGGGTGTAAAGAGCAACAGGATCAGCACCTAGACCCTCATCGCCGCCCTCGGTCTTGGAATCCTGCAGCTGGTGCTGGGCGACTGAGATGTCGTTCTTTCCCGTGTACCGGGCCATTCTGCCGTCGCGGTAGTCGACGACTAGAGCACCGTTGGCGTCCCGGATGGTTCCATCGATTCTGCCAGACGAGAACCCCATTTCTTCAGATCGCACGTGGACCTCGCCTTCCTCGGCGGAGGTCGGGGACTGGATGCGCATCTCGGCGAAGAAGACTGGCAGCCATGTCTTGAGCGCTGTGACCTTGCCAGCAGTGCCGCTGAGGCAGGCAGCCTGGAGACCGGCATCAATAGTGATGGGGTGGACAGGATAGAACTCATAGGCGCCGCTGACAGTAGGCTCCATCTTGGCGGTGGCAATGGCCTCACGACGGACACGAGCACTGTCGGTGCGAAGGGTGGTAAGGGATCGGAACTGGGGTCCAAACTGGAGGCCTTCCTGGTGCCACTTGGTGTACCACCGGCCCGTAGTCGCCCAGTGGTCGAAGGCTTCAGTGTTCGCAACAGTGGTGCAGGTAGCATCAACATTGCGGCGCTCAACGACGCGGATGCTACCAGTGCAGTGGACCTTGGTCTGGTTCGTCGTCCAGAAGATGGACGAGATGTTGAAGTCATGCCAGTCGGCCGAGGCATTCGCTCCAGAGATCTTGCGTCGCGACATGGTGGTGTGCAGTTCTAGGTCCTTGGCTGCCTCGTCCGTCTCGTTGGGAATGACCAGCGCCGCGCTAATGTTCACATTGCGCAACTCGAAACCCACATCCTTCTTGGAGCCATCCTTCAGCTGGTGCTTAATTCCAGTTACCTGAGACACGGCTTCGATGGCCATGGCCATGTATCCGGCGCCAGGGAACACCACCTGGTCCTCGAGCTTGTGATCCTCGATCCACGGCATCTCCTTGGGCTTCAAGCAGTTGCGCCACGTGTAATCGATGCCGTTTCCAGTCAGAGCTGGTGTTCCCAGCAACTCGTGACGGAGGTACTTGCGGTTGCGGAGCTCGATGCTGGTTCGAGGCTCATTCCACAAGAGACCAGCCGAGTAGTCCCAGGGGTAAGGTGCAAGCGCGGTGAGGAACCGTTTGCTGGAAGAGCCATTTGACATGTTGACAGAGTCCAACTCGATGCTGTGGCCCAGGACGAAGAGACTGCCGGCAAGTGTCTTGACTGCCGCGTCGGCGTTTTCCTTCCTGATCAGAGTGGACAAGTAAGGGAGAGACTTCTCGTCCACGCCCATCGACTTGCGGATCTGCTGGATGGGACCCTTCAGAGCGGAGTGAGGACCAATCTCAATAAGCTGCATCTTCTTGGGGCTGCTAGAGATAGCTGCCTGGGCCAATGACTTGAGAGCCGAGCTGAACTGGACGGGCTGCTCGAGGTTCTGTCGCCAATAGGCGGCGTTCGTCTCCAATCCCATGCTCGAATCGAGGACACTGAGGCGTTCGGGGTTGTGACCGACGGAAGAGAACATCAGGACCTTTGCCTTACCGCTGTTCGACGAATCGTCGGATGAGAAGCCTGAGTCGGAATCCTCGGTTTCCGAAGTTGCCAAAACGGGCTCAATGAGGCTCTGGTACAGTGGACCAATCTCCTCCATCATGTGCGAGTGGTAGGCGCGTCCGTTGGTCTCGAGCTTGCGAGCAAACTTGCCCTGGCTCGTCAGCTCTGCTTCGAGGGCGTCGATAGCGCTCGGAGAACCGCTGAGAGTCACGCTCTCTGGCGAGTTGACACAGGCAACACGAGCCTCGGATTGAAGTCCCTTGGCTTCGAGGAGAGATTTGGCATCGTCTGGTCCCAGACCGGCAGCCATCATGCGGCCCTTGGAGGTCAGTGACTTGACGGAGAAGCCGCGGAAGTAGGCGACGAGTATGGCTTGCGAAGCACTCAACATGCCGGCGGCATAGGCAGCGGCCATCTCACCAGAAGAATGACCCACGACCGATGTTGGCTTAATACCATAGCTGCGGAGCATTTCGACGAGACCGATCTGGACAGCCGTGCAGATAGGCTGGCTGCGCTCGGCGTCGCTGATACGGCTAGTCTCAGGACCTTCCAGCAGTGTCTGTTCCAGAGTCCACGACGGAGCATAAGGGGCAGGCAGTGCTTGGAGCACCTTGTCAAGCTTGTGGATCGTTTCAAGGAACAGCTGACTTTCCGATAGGAGCTCCTTGGCCATGCCGGCATATTGCGCTCCCTGTCCAGTGAACACAAAGCCGTAAGGCAAAGCGTCGTTGGTTCTCTTCTCTGCTACCGAGGTCTTGGTCACTTTGACAGTCTCAGTACCGTCGACACTTGCCAATACGTAGCCGCGGAAAGACAGCTGGTCACGGCCATGAGTCAGGGTGTAAGCCAGGTTCTGCAGTTCCTCACGGCTACTGCATCTTGATGCTGCGGCCGAGACTTGCTCTGCAACGGTCTTGAGAGAGTTGGCTGATCCGGCCGAGACGGGCAGCAGAACGTGATTCTCAGTGGTCACGGGCTTCTTCTCTTCCAGCTCCATGATCTCCTTGGGTGCAGATAGACCGAGGTAGCTCTCGGTGGACTCAAGAATGACGTGGGCGTTGGCACCTCCGTAGCCAAAGGAGTTGATACTGGCACGACGGAGGGCGCGAGGCCATTCCTCCATCTGGGTTGCCACTTTGACGTTGCGTTCAGCCAGCACCACTGATTGAAAAGCTACGTTAGCACATGGATGTATATCGTTGATTCGGAGCAGATGGACTCACACTTGGGGTTCAATGTCTTGACTCCGTAAGATGGGGCAATACGACCCTCCTCCATTGACTTGACAACCTTGATGATCGATGTGAGGCCACTGGCTCCCTCACTGTGGCCGACATTGGTCTTGACACTGCCAATCAAAAGAGGAGGTCCGACGGGGCGGGAGAAACACCTTCCGACAGCGTCGACCTCGATGGGATCTCCAACGGGGGTTCCGGTACCGTGGCACTCGACATAGTCCGTCTCGGTCAGCTTGAGCCCGGCCTCGCGGTATGCCTGGCGCATGACGACTTCTTGCATCTCACCGCTGGGCAGGGAGATACCCGGGGTGCGTCCGTTTGCGTTGATGGCACTGCCGCGGATGATGGCCCGGATTGGATTGCCATCACGGAGAGCCGCCGAAAGGCGCTTGATGTAAATGGCATTCACAGCCTCGGCACGGCCATAGCCATCGGCCGAGGCGTCAAAAGTGTGGCAGGTACCGGTTGGCGACAAGACACCACTTTTGGCCGCACCAATGTGCGGCTCCGGAGACATGATCAAGTTGGCGCTGGCCACGATGGCGCTCTCGCAGTCGCCAGTCTTGATGGCGTTGGCGGCCTGATGCAGCGCATAGACGGACGAGGAGCAGGCCGTATCCACGGTGAAACTGGGACCCTGGAGGTTCAGAACATGACTGATACGGTTGGACATGATGGTAGCGCCCGAACCCGATGCCTGATATCTGTGGATGTAGTCGGGGTCGCGGGCCTGCATGGGCTGGAAGTCGACCGAGAAGTTGGCGACAAAGACACCCGTCTTGGAGCCCGAGACGCTCTCCATGGTGGTGCCCGAGCTTTGCAGGCACTCGTAGACAACCTGCAGAAGCTTTCGCTGCTGCGGGTCCATGTACGTGGCTTCGAGGTTGTTGATGCCAAAGAAGCTGTTGTCGAACTCGCGCACATCATCCTTGATGAAGTAGCCACCAGGGACGTTCATGCTGCCGCTGCGGTTGGCATCGGGGTGGTAGTAGCCCTCGATGTTGTATCGCTCGGCCGGAACGGTTCCCTGGGCCGACTTTTGGTCGACCAGGAACTGCCACAAGTCGGCGGGAGAGCTGATGTCGCCGGGCAGGCGGCAGGCCATTCCGACGATGCAGAGGGCATCTCCCTGTGGCGAACCACTGACGCTGACGGCCTCGCTGCCGACGGCGCTTTGTTCTCGCTGGAACCCATTCACAAGCACGACGCTCGACGCCTCGCTGGTGTTGGCACTCTTCAAGGAATCCATTGTAGATGTTTATCGTTGTGTATGTGCGGTTGAGTGTGGAAGGATGGCGGTTTGGGATCTAAGGTAAGTCTAAGTGCGATGAGTCTAAAAGATGATTCTAAGAAATGATTCTAAAAGACGAGTCTAGAGAGGTGAGTCTAATTGAGGTGAATGTGTAACACGGTGATAATGACGACTTGAGTCTTTTGATCTAAAATGGCAGAAAATGAGAATGCGTTGCGAAGACGACCGAGTGTCTATGACTTGAGAAGTGAGTTGATAGCGAATAACAAAAACATCAGAGATACCCATCATTCAAGAGTCTTAATATAATCATGGCCATCACCACATAGCTCATGGTATAAATTTAGTGTAAGTGGGACTATAGTCTGGTGTCCTTCGCTGGCCATGTACGGAGATATTACAGTCCGTGGTATCCACCACTGCCGGATATTGACTAGTATTCTGACAGGATTCACCAACACCTGGGACCCTGAAAGATTTCCGGAGTTTACCAGCCGACACTGTGAAGAAAATGTGTTCGGTTCGTCGATTAAGGCGGAATTGAATCCTCTGCATCGGAATCATTCTCGCATGCATTGCGCTTTGGATGGTAGAGAGCTCATAGCGCGAGCAAACATGGTCGCTTATTGTGCCTGGGTGCGTACCGCGCGCCCTTGCTCGCTGAAGGATTCACGGTCGGAGTTGTTCAGGTGATTGAACCTGGATTACCTCCTGCGCCTCACTTCGGTGAAACTGGCCAAATACTTTTTTCTCCTTGAGCTAGAGGAGAACATCCCGAATAGCTTAAACTCCGTTTAGAGGACTCACATGAGGGCATACTTGCGATGCCGTACCTCATTGTACGGCAACCAAACTATCTGGGCGAACATCAGTTTTGCCATACACTTCCTCATTCATCGCGTAGTACCATCTCTCAGAATTCCATGCCTTAAAAAAAAAAGAAGATGATGAAGAAGAAATCAGCACTTCGACAAAAACCCCTGCTTTTCCCAGCCAACCTTTCGGGTGGCTGGCATTTCTTCTCCCCTCCCATGCATAGCTTGTTATATGTGTGATTGACTTAGAAGAGCTTCGAACTTTTGTGTACCGCACATCCAAGCAGGCGTTTTCCTCCCAATTGACACTTTATAATACATAGAAAGCATGGAACTTCAAGGCAACGCATTAGTAGTTGGTGGAGGTAAATCTCCCACCTCATATTGCCGGTCTATTGTGATCATCACAAACATATTCTAACCTCGTTGGACTGACTGTCATGATCTTCTAGGTAGCGGTATTGGAAAGGCATGTGCTTTACATCTTGCCAAGGAGGGCGCCTCGTCCGTCATGGTCGCAGACTTGTCTGTAGATACGGCAAAGATAACCATGGGAGAGTGCATCGCCGTCGCCACAAACCCTAAGTTCAAAGGCTTCGCTGTTCATGTCGACGTTACCAAGGAAGATTCCGTTGTTGATTTATTCACAGTGGCAAGCAAGGAGTTGCATCGCATTGACTACTGTGTCAACAGCGCCGGTGTAAGTACCAACCATGTCCACTACTGCACATAATTACAAGAGAGAATCTGCTTGACGGCTCCATCTTTCTTCCTCAGATTGGGGCACAAGGCGCCGCTGATGTCGCCAACCTCTCGCGGTCCGAGTTCCAGCGCTTCCTTGAGGTTAACGCCACGGGCACCTTTCTCGTCACGCGCCAAGCATCAATCGCCATGCGAGCCCAGGAGGCCAAGCCCGTCGTCGTCCACCCCGACGGCGGCGGCGGCACCGCAAGTCGAGGCACCACGCGCGGCGCGATTGTCAACACGGCCTCGGCCTCGTCGCTGGTGGCTACCCGGGGCGTCCTGGCCTACACCACGTCCAAGCACGCAGTCCTGGGCCTGGTCAAGAACGCCGCCCTCGACAATGCGGCCTACGGGATCCGCGTCAACTGCGTCTGCCCGTCCTGGGTCGACACGCCCATGGTGCGCCAGGCAATTGAGGGCGTCGAGGGCCTGGGCGACATGATCCAGGCCGCCGTACCTATGGGCCGGCTGGCGCACCCCGACGAGGTGGCCGATGTTGTTGGGTTCTTGTGTGGTCCGAGGTCCAGCTATATCACCGGGTGCGGGTTGATTGTTGATGGTGGCACTACGCTGGGCTCTGTCAGGTAGTGACGATTATAATCGCCGTTCGTTTGATGCATGAATAGACCCATGAAACTTTATGTTCTGAGAATCTAGTATCCTTCTTCATTATTTTGGTCGAATTTATGCTCTATTACCATTATGCCACCGTGAAAGCTACGTGTAAGTGAAAAATGTCAGTGCCGTTACAGCACAGTCATACTGTTTCAGTCCATTTCTATATCCACACTTTTACCACATCATGAGTTTGCAAGCGTAATTCCCCTCAAGTCGGATTTAAATAACAATGAATATCTGCAATCAAATACACATGCGCCAACAAACCGAAATGCCCCAGACTCTCAATGTAGGTAGAAACAAACTGGAAGGGAAAACAATGACAGACCAGGAAGTAGCGAAACAGATTTAATTGTTCAGGTCCCAATCTATTGAAGTAGCAAGAAGAAATCCAAAATAGTAACAAGTGATCAACGATCCCGTTCCCAGCCCCGACCAACATCGCATACGAACTTATAACTCAAGTCGTCTTCTTCTTGTTCCCCGAATGCGCCTCCCTCAGTGTCCCCAGTCCAAACATATTCCACATCAAAGTGTCCTAAAATAAGTCAGTAAACCCAAACATTGAGAGAGGACGATTTCTGAGGGGGTGAAAAAAGTGATGAAACATACCCAGACTGATCTCCAGCAGAACATATCAATCAGGCGCGTGGCGAGCGTAAAGCTTCCATACCAGAACCACGGTGAGGGGGACGCTCTCAGGCTTTCAGCTACGACGTGCGATGCATAATCGAACCTGTTTGTGGCGTTTTCTTGTGTGGGCGATCGAGTTAGCTAATCAGTTCCGCTCCTCATGACGACGACGACGATGACGATAATGACAAAGCCGTTTTCATGAAAAGACGGAAAACTTTACAAAATGCGAGGGAGGAAAAGAGGTCAGGATTCATCATACTTGGAGTTCGCACAACGTGCTGGTGAAAGCTTTCGGAAAGCGCAGAGTAGTAGGACCCCTCGGGGAGGCGCCTGTGGGCGTCGTTTTTGAGAATGTTCGTACTGACTTCGCCAGAAATGACGGTGATGACTTTGACACTGGTGATTTTGGCGAAACATGGTCAGCTCAAGAAAGGGGGCTCTGGAGCAAATGAACTTACTTTAATGGCGCCAGCTCACAGCGAAGAGTGTTGCCCCAGTGGTGGAGGGCGGCCTTGCTTGCGTTGTACGAAGCTATTGAGAATTTTAATATATCATTATCTAGATTGAGGATTTACTGAGAACCTACATCCGTAAAGGAAGGGGATTACTCCACCAATGGAACCAATGTTGATAATGGTTCCCTCGGCATGAATGAGCATGTCATGAAAGTGATGCACCATTCGCATAGGTCCGAACAGGTTGATGTCAAACATGCGCTGTACCGCCTTGACGTCCGTGTCGATGGCGGGCATGGTGTAGGCTATGCCACTTTGCATTCGTCACTTTTGTTAGTATATCTGATGCCAGAATAATTTGGGAACGCGCGAGTATAGGACTTACGCGCAGTTGACGAGAATATCCAGACCATGTCCTCCCGTCAACTTCTTGATGGCAGCCTTGAGGTCAATGATGGATGTCTCATTCGTGACATCGAGCCGGAAGAAGTTGATGCGAGCATCAGAAAGATGATCGCTGGCTTCATTGGGAAGCAGCGTCGCAATGGCACATATGTTGCGACGGGCATACTCGGTCACGAGAGCCTCGCCTATCCCACCGCGGCCACATCTATACAAGACTCAGCACAACGTATTTTCAATTGGAGTGTCTTCAACCTCGGCCAAGTTCTCGAATTTCACCTACCCAGTGACTAATGCGAACTTCTGGTCTCGAATCATCGCAGCAATTTGTCAAGGTTCAATTGTGTTGTGCTGAGTGCCTGGTTCACGCAGTGTAATGACTGGATTGATGCTTCTACTTGTTATTGAGGCTACCTAGGGTCCGACATAATACAAGGCCCATTTTCTTGCAACTCAAACTACGCATAAAGGACTTATCATCCACATAACGAAGGCCTGACTGTTGTCCTGGTGGCGAGGAAGATGCTACTCCGTGAACATCCAGAGATATCTTCATTTACTCCGAAGCCAGGAGAAAGACGGTCGCCCGACCCGAGGAGGAGCAACGGTGATAAATAACTCCGCAGCCTCGCTGATAAAGGCTCAGTCAGCCTATACAGCGACGACTACATAGTGAATGAATATGTCAGCTTAGTATGTGCGTGTATCTTCTCGCGTATCGCAGGGGAAGTCAGCACATGGGGGCACCACACCACCAGCAGCGATATGCAAGCCAGGGTGCAGGGGAAAGAGTAGGATTCTCAGAGTTCTGATCCGCACCCTTGGCACCATTGAACGCACGCGAAAAGTCGGCGGGGCTGAAGGAAGGGAAGAAGGACCCTTGGGGCGCTCCAGCGCCTCGCGGGCTCGCGTGTGCACTACGTACGCGTGTGTCCTTGCATGTCAGCAACTGGTCTGCACAGAGACCAAACGAGATTCTTTCGCGTAGAATATAGAGACCCACACGGAAGATCTTGGCACAGTTGAATCCTATCGGCCGCTGCTTGGACAATGTTCAAGAAGCTGCTCGACACGTTTGACCCTGGTATTCTAGAATTGTAACCCATACCAAAATTCGATTACAGTGGAGCTGCGATACGACAATTACCAAAAAAGGTTGACGTTCGATAAGCGTTGCGAGGTTGGTCGCTATAGGTCCCCACTATACTGCGTAGGTCTGAGCAAAACTATAAGCCCTAATTGTCGTTTAGAGCCAGAGGCCTGGCAACGTTACCTACCTGATATGATGCTCGAAGATGCCAGAAGTGGCTGCACAGATACTAACGAAATGGCGGTGCGTCATCTTGAATATAGAAGGACCTTACAAGCTCTCACTTGCAGTAGATGAGATGTTGGCTTGGCTTTTCGTGACACATCGTTCGCCAGTAAGTATATTTTAGTAATATATTCTGGAGGCATTGCTGATGGAACTTTGTGCACCTGCTGTATAACCAATCGACTTCAGCTGCTTGGTGCTTATCTCAGACTCGGGCTGAGACAGGTAATCGGAGTGTCGATCTCTAGGTATCGAGTAAACAAAGACTACACCAGGATTCGAGCAGTAGGCTAGATATCAAACCAATAACAATGTCATCCTGCATCAATTGATGGTTTGCCTGTTGGTCCTACCAACAGGAACTGCACATATGGAGTAAATAAATGAACAGGCTTAGGTGGTCGCAAGGACTATAGTACACGACCTGCGCCTTACGCCAAGGGTTCTGGGGATCTTGAACGTGTATTGCAGGGTCCTTGTCCAAATCCTCCGCGACAACAGGGGAAACGGCACAGAGGGTCCTGGCCAAGGGTCCTGCTTCTAAACATTTCTGCTCAAGAGGGTTCTTTGCACTCTCTGGATGATCAGATAATGTTGTTCCAGCTAGCTGGTTGGCTAGGTAGGTATGCACCTACACTGTAACTAGCTGCTGGGGCTGCTATTTTAAACTTAGCCTCACGGTCCACCTATCCGGCTCCGAACATGCCTAACCTACTTGTGTTGATCACGAGTTACCTACAATGGCAAATGCATTCAGTTACAAGGGGGCGGCACTGAGTCCACCGAGTAGTCTAGGTAGGTACTCAAGCTGCCGGAGACTTTTTGCTGCTAGGTTAGTTCATAATGCCGGCCGCTAGCTGGTAGTGGTAGCAGCCCAGCGCCATCTCCAGGCCCCGCTGACGCCTGCGAGGGACTCAATGTCTGGGGAATCCATCATATCATGTAGGTAGCGAGTTTGCTTTGGTGCTTCACCTGCGCTTCTCTATTCCTCTATCCGTATAGCATTCTTGGCATTTTCTTAATTGCTTCTTGGGATGGATTCACAACATTGGCATAACATTGGCATATGCTATTTACAGTCTTACCAAGACATTCACTGTCGATCAGCGTACGTTGCTCAGGGCGTGGCAGCTTAGTGCGCAGCTGGCAGTAAGTATGCAGATGGACAAGATGAGAAAAGCCTGCCTTTAGATCTGCTCTACACGCATAAAATGGAACCAGTTACATGAATACATACATTAATCCTCCACTTGACATTTGAATACTGGAATACGATTGGCTACCGTGCTGCTGCCTCACTACTCTCAAAGGAACGCGCGAGAGGAGCATGTCAGCATCCTTCAGGAGCTAGGACTAGATACTTGTGCTGCAAAATTGGTCTCCTCACATCGGTGGCACTGACTGTGCCTAGCCGGCACTGGTCTGCACTGGCTTGCAATGGCTGAAACAAAGGAAGAAATATATATGACAAAGATGTTAGGTATCATAATGTTTTCATATACAACTATAACAGTCGCCAGAGATCGACCGATCTCCTGGCAATTGAGCGATCTTCTGGCCATTCAGCGATCTCCTTACACCCCGTTCTTGCCAAGTTTTGAGATTTGTTGATCAGATAAGCCGAATATAGTCGCTTTGACATAAAAACAAATCATGGCTCCTGTCGCAGACAATAATCACCCGTCCGGCCGGTCTGGCGAGGAAACGGACGGTAATAATTATACGACGGGCCAAAGATCACGGCAGCAACCAGGTTCAGCAGTATGTATTCAATGCACACGCCCATTTCCATCCCTCCCGTACCCACCTCTGTATTATTCGAGCTGACGATATTCTTGTTCGACTAGTGCGAAGAATGCCGACGGAAACGGATTCGCTGCGACAGAGGAACACCGCAGTGCGTGGCTTGTGCGAACTCGGGCTCCAAATGTGTCGTAAGAGGCAGTTGCGCACCACGAGGACCCAAAAAGGGACACCTGAAATCTCTACAAAAACAAATAGGTACGTACGAGTATAGGAGCCTCCAATCAAAGCGCAATAATTAATTCATTTCTATACAGACGAGCTGCAGAGTCGTCTTCAAGAACAAAACAATGGAGGAGATGGGAGCTCGACATCCACTCTTGTAAACGAAAGCAGTCCAGAACACATTGACAACGACGATTTCCTTGACATGGAAATGTCAATGCCGCCGCAAAAGTTGATTCTAGACATACCAATACCATCCAGCTTTGGAGACCTCGGTGGCTGGTCGCCTTCAATGGAGGACCTGGGTTTCGACACCTTGGATCCCAACTTCATGTATCCAACGTGGCTCACAGCAGAACCCGCCCAGTCGCTAGCAACATTACCACAACAACAACCGCCACCACCATCAGATCCATCACTGTCCTTCGGCATCATGGGAGGAATACATCATAACTCGATGATTTGTAATGACTTGGATCAGCTGTTCTTCGACCGCGTCTACTCATTCGCCCCAATCATATCGGAGGCACGATACATGTCGTGGTCCAAGAAGCTCGACAAGACCAAGCCCCAAATCTGCTTGCAATACGCCATGTGGACCTTGGCCGCCTCCTTGTCGAGTCAATTCCAATATGAGCAGCGGAGCCTTTACACAGAGGCACGACAGCTCCTCGTGGCGCTCGAAGCCGAGAACGAGGTCAACCACATCAACCCGACTTCGATGCGGTTCGAGCAGGTTCAGGCTTGGATATTGCTCGTCATTTACGAACTCACCAACGTGGACTGCAACTATCAGCGCGGCATTCTGTCGGCAGGCAGGGCACTCCGCCTCGTGCAAATGACGAAACTGTACGATATCGACGGTCAAACGACATTTACGGGCGATTGGGTCGAACAGGAGTCGATGCGTCGGACCTTTTGGCTCGTCTACACCATGGATCGATTCACCAGTGCCATTGACAGATTACCTCTGACTTTCAACGAACGACAAATTCGCACCAGATTACCCGCCCCCGAGGACAACTTTTCGAGCGGACGCCCAGTCACCATGCCCTTCCTCTCTGACATGATGGACGTCCTCGACAGTCCCGCAGGCGGATGCTGCGACTCGGACAAGACAGCGAGACCATTCACGACATCCATCATCATCGCCACCATCTGCGGCCGAGCTCTCCAGCACGGATACTTCCTTCCATATTCGGGCCAACATCAGCAGCCGTCGTCATCCGATTATGGCAACCAGTTCCAATGGGCCCAGTCTTTGGACGCTCTGCTGGACCAGCACATCATGTTGCTGACGAACCACGTCTCGGTCGCATCGGGGCGGCCCGACCCCATGTTCATCTTTGTCGGCTTTGTGGCCCACATGGCCAACTTTATCCTCTCCGAGACCATTCCGGACTACCAACAACAGCAGTCCCAGGCCATGACTCACCATGGCGGAAACAACGACGTGCTCGCCGAACAACACAAGAGCCCCTCCCTCGATATAGTACACAAGTTCAGCACATTAGCCACAACACTGGGGGAGTTGCATCAATTTCGGGTATGTTACTGAGTCCTGTCTAGTCCTGTTGTGCCTCACTCCATTATCCTTCCTGTATGGCATTGACCCAAAATTCTGGACCGCTGCAACCCCCGGTCTTCCCGGGTCCCCAAC